>OY829507.1:5262751-5466433 GCA_963691665.1 Clepsis dumicolana | reverse complement strand
CGCGGCGCGGCGGCGGCGGCGCGGCGGCACGCGGGCCACGCTGCGCGGGGCCGCCGGCGCCAGCGCCTTGCGCGCCGCCTCTATGTCCTGCCACACCTGCCACGTTGGAGTTATTAATGCCACTCATCACGTGACGACTTTTACATCACAAAATCCATCAAAAGATAAAAAAAAAATTGAAAAATGAAATCGAAATTGAAATAGCAAAAAAGGAGACGATTTTTCATAAAAAAAAAAATTAAAATAACTGGAACGGATTTATACGAATAGATTACAAGCTTCGAGATATATTCGTTCGTTAAAGAGACAAAAATTAGTTTCTCAAGACATGGGAATGGGATATAATATAGGGTAAATGGTGGATCTGCTTAGTGTGGCTCTGTGGCTGCGTGGTTAGGTGGTTAGTGAAGTCTGGATACATATACTAGGTAGTAGCAAAAAACCGTGATAGCCTAATGGTTTGACCTATAACATCTCAAGCACATGGTCGTAGGTTCGAGCCCCAGCTCGCGCCATGAGTTTTTCCGAATTTTGTGCGAAATTACATTTGTAATTTATCATGAGATTTTCGGTGAAGAAAAACACTACCTATTAGAAAACCTGCACACCCATGCGAAGCAATTTAATGGTGTATATGAAGTTCCCAATCTGCACTGGGCCCGCAGCCGCGTAGGAACTATAGTTCAAACCCTCTCATTCTGAGAGGAGGCCTGTGCCCAGCAGTGGAACATAAAATCGATGATAATGATACTAGTAGCAGAGCAGATTCGCGCGTCGTGTAGGTAGGTACTTGAAATCCGAGATATTTGGGTCTAAGCCAGTCAAAAGTTGGGTCAAAACAGTAATAAGCCTGTGAGGATGCGCGTAGTGAGACAACCTTTAGGTTCGATTAATATCTTTATTCTCTAGTCCTTAATCTAGGTTACACGTTTATATAGTAGTATGGGAGGAGAGCATGTGTGTGTGGCGTGACACACACTACAAGCCTATGCCTTCATGCCTTATCTCGTAAGCATGCTATACCTAATACATAAGAACCAAGCAACTGTATCGCTGATGTCTTCTGAGTGACGGGACAGAATAACAACACTAGAAAGTTGATTGACCCATTTGCTTATCCACTCAAGGCCTGTAATCCAGTAAGTACTACTAATACGTGCATGAGTATACCTCTACATCGGTGCCGGGCCCGCCGCCGCCGCTCAGCAGGCCGTGCGCGACGAGCACCTGGCAGCGCATTATGTCGCAGTAGTCCGCCAGACACACTGCGTCCTCCGCCTACACATTAATAACAACTTAATAAGCAGAGAGTAAAACACAAAACAAGAGCACGGGCTATTGTGACAGACATTCGATAAAATCTCTGGAGAGTTCACATAGATGGCGCTGCTTGCGACAGGATTCGGTAAATAATTTTAAAAGTAACCGATTCCAAAATGGTCGCTCGGGATTGTGTGTTGGGTGTCACGTGTCACAGAATGCGTGCCCGATACGGTCTTTGCGGGTTTTTTTTTTTTCAGTGTCCATGAGTAGGTAATAATGCATGTATTTTTTTCCGTTGTTTGTGTCCTCGTATACCTACTTGATAACGAAATATCTCAGAGTAAAAAAACCGACCAAGTGCTAGTCGAACTCTCGCAACGAGGGTTCCGTACAAATTTTTAGGCATTGTAAATAGTTGGTCTATTCATGGGAGTCGAATCCCGCAGATTTTTCCTGCTTTTCCCCCCCAAATCTTTTAAATGGTCCAGTGTTAGCAGAGCCCTGCTTCTAACCAAAATGTACCTATGCAGAGATTTTATATTGGTCTGTGCCGTATACCTACAGACAGACATAAAAATTTTAGATTTCAGACTTATCTAATTTATTGTGTTATAAGAGCTACCTTCATACCAAATTTCAATTGTCTTGGACAACTGAAAGGTAACTTATAGGTTTTGTTACCACGTAAGCTTCAAGGGACTGCAGATTTGAATATTTGAATTTAATTTCAGCATGCTACCTCCACGCGTTCAAAGAGAAAAACGATCTTGACTTGGCAGACAGACATACGGATAACAAAGTGATCCATTTTTCCTTTTGAGGTACGGAACCCTAAAAACCGATGTTTGATGTAACTAAGTACCTTATTAATCTGGTTCTTGTGTCGCTGGTCGAAGTGCGTGTCGAGGTGTCGCTCCTCGTAGAAGGACTTCCCACAGAAGGCGCAGGTCCACTGCGAGGGCCGGTGCTGCTGCTTGGCCGAGTGCTGCGGCGCGAAGATGTCGCGCGCCGGGTGGAACGGGCACTCCAGCGGCAGCTTCACCTGGGGACGTGAGGAACTCGGTGAGTACTATACCTAAGTATTGTCAAGGATCATGGAAATTAAACGGATTGACAAAGCCCATACTTTGAATCGTTCTTATTTACATTCATCGCCATTTACATTGCTTGAGTGACACATTCGTACCGCTGTTTTGTTATTATTTGAGCCGCTGGCTACGACCTTGGCGCCATCTAGAAATTGCCTGAATTTTAACATGACTGCGGGGAACGATTCGAAGTATGGGCTTTGACACTCCGTATACTGTCCTCCATGGTATTGTATACTAATGCTGCATATCCATCAGAGCCCTGCGAGGCAGCTAAGCGGTGTGCGAAGAAAAAAATCACGAATGTTATTTGCGCTCAGTGACGCTAGGAACCTTCACAACTCATACACGCTTTCTAAGCTTACGAGTATACTATAACCAAGTGTTCATATGCACTCATTTGTTTTTGTTACTTAAATTTGCCTTTGCCAGCAGATACGTATAAAACGTACTAAGTTAAGTATTTAACTTTTCAGAAATAAGGGATTAAATTACCGTTAAATTTTAGATTTTTTCTGCTTCTGCACGAAATGAAATACGACTATTCACGCAACAAACATACCTACCTGTATAGATACTTACCTACTCATACCGACATACTGCAGGCCATCTGGCCAGTCAGGCTATCATATTGCATTTGATTCGCCAGTGGAATCACATACCCTGGTTTTACATCTACACTTTTTCTTTGGGCAGTCGTGTAAAAACCGCTGTCTTTATAAAAATGCATAATATTTTTTTGGGAAATTCCTAGAACAATTTATTGAACAAAATAACAATGCCAACTCAAATTGGCCCTACTATTTTTTTATTCTCTATTTTAATTCTTAATTGCAACTCACTCAATACGTAGATCGCAAGGAAAAATAAATAAAATAACAAAAATAAAAGGAAAAAGAATATAATAACACAATTAAAAGACAGTCAGCAACATAAGTTTAATGCCCAATGAGGCAAATACAATTTCCCGTTTATGCTCCTATGTCTATGCTGTCTTTTTTTTGGGGTTCCGTGCCAAAATGGCAAAAACTTATAATTTCGTCATGTCCGTCTGTCCGTCTATCCGCGACTTAGCTCAAAGACTATTGGTACTAGAAAGCTGTAATTTTGCAGAATTGTACAGTCGAGGAAATTAATTCCTGACCCACCAAAGAACATTTTCATAGTAAATGTCATAATGATTTTCCTTGTCAAGCAATGCGATGTCTCTCTGACGTTTACTGTGAAAAGGTTCCTTGGTGGGTCAGGAATTAATTTCCTCGACCGTACATGTACACTTATTAACTAGGCCGAAAAAGTGCTGGAATAAAATCTTAATTTTTTTTTTATTTTATTGATGTTATGAGGGGCGGCTGATAAGTAATGTCCTTGGTTAGAAATATATTCAAAAATAATGCTGGCTGGTATGGATTTATATTCGTTTGTTACTCTATTTTCAAAATGTATTACATTAATTTGTTTATTGCATCACGTTTATTTGTCTCCTACAATTGTTTCAAACATGTCGGTAGAAAAAGTGAAAATGGATAAAATCGAGCAGCGTGCGGTGATTAAGTTTTTGACTAAAGAAGGGAATACACCTTCGGAGATCAGACAACGTATGTTACGTGTGTTTGGCAGTTCGTGTTCTTCCGAATTTGTTATAAAGTTTTGGTCAAAGCAGTTTAAGTTAGGTCGTGAGAGCCTGGAAGATGATCCTCGTAGCGGAAGACCAGTTTCGGCCGTCACCGATGAAAGTGTAGCCAGGGTGAAAAAAATTGTATTAGAGGACCGACGAGTGAAGCAGTGGGAGATAGCTAGAGATGTGGGCGTCAGTAAAGAGCGAGTCAATGAAATAATTTATGAGCATTTGAACATTGCCAAGGTTAGTGCACGTTGGGTCCCCAGAACGTTGACTGCATTTGACATGGGGAGGAGTGTCAAATGTTGCGAAGAGTTTTTGGACATGAGTCGAGGGAAAGAGGAAGAAAGAATTGTAACATGTGATGAGACTTGGATTCGACAATGGGACCCGGAAAGTAAGCAAGAGTCGTTACAGTGGAAATTTAAGGATGAGAAGCCGCCTCGGAAATTCAAGGTCTGTCCATCGGCAGGTAAACTTATGGCTACAATCTTTTGGGACACAGAAGGGATTTTGCTGATAGATTATTTACCGAAGAAAACTACAATGAATGCTGATTATTACTCGACGAAGGGACGAAGGTTTATGACCGATGACGAAATGAAGGCTGCGGTTACTGACTTTTTTGACGACAAACCGAAAGGTTTTTTTTAATGGTTTAAATTCAATATTTGAAAAATTTAATAAGTGCATATTACTAGCAGGGGACTATATAGAAAAATAAAAAAAATTTAGCCACGACAGTCTTTTGTTTCATTGTTAGGTAGATTACTTTTCAGCCGTCTCTCGTACCTCCCCTACACGTAAAGTTGGTTTTTTTTTCTCTCGTTTACCCCATAGTATGGAGTATCGTTGGATAGGTCTTTTAAAAATATTGGGGGTGTTCGTGGATCATTTTTCGATTGAGAAAGCTCATTTTTTAGAGTCAAGTGTGTCCCGAGCCCCCCCTCCCCCTCCTCATTTGGAAATGTGAAAAAAATCAGAGCAGTCGTGCATAGTGAATTTAAAAGGAAAACTATCAGAGTTATGCAGGCTTTACAGGTTGACGAGTAATAGTTTGATCAATTTATTTATGTTTGTCTATGTAGGTAACCGATATAAAACGACCCCACACTGCGGACAGTTTGCTTAGGACTAGGGCTCTGCTAACACTGGTTTTGAATAGGTGTAATGAAAACACCTTTAAAATTAGGTACTATGCCAGAACTTTTTCGTAATGTGTAAGGAAACCCTATCCCCGCTCTTGGCCGGTTCATTTTTGTCTCAAATTTTTTTTTATACGACAATGGAAGGCAAACGAGCAAGTGGGTCACCTGATGGTAAATGATGACCACTGCCCAGTGCCCATAGACACTCGTAACCCCGGGGGGTTTGCAGATGCGTTGCCAACCTGGAGAGCTAAGATGAAATGCCTATTGTGCCCGTAATTACACCGACTGTCTTACAGTCGTAGTCCCCACACCGTACCGTACATAACATACTTATACGACATAAAATTTTTAGACAGCACTTCTAGGTCAACAATCTACTGATGTTATGAGTTTAAGTATAAGGTTTACACCTTTTACTCCACTTTATATAAACAACATTCAACGCAATTTTTACCTGAAACCTTTCTAAAACCGGGAGCCATTTGTTTTGAATGACTTTTCGCACGATTTTGGAGTTGTCACGAGAACAAGTGATCTTGAAGACGGACGGCCCCGGCCAGGGGATCAGCGTTAGAAACAAGAGGGTCAGGACCTGCAATAAAAACTCCAATGGATCACCAAAAACTCGTTAAAGTTAATGCGAAATTATTAATTATTGTACATGTAAGTAGATGTAGCAACACTCTATCCGCTTGATCGCAAGCCCAAGTGCGGTCTAAGATGAAGCACCCAGTACATAACCTACGCATTCATTCGCTTGGTTTTAGGGTTCGGTATACAGCTTAGAGCCAGCTGTGGGTAAATCCACTCCCTAAGCCATTCTCGTAACTCATTATAAATTACGAGCGCGAAACCGCTTTGTGCTATTTTTTTGTTTTTACGGCATGGGGTGTAAGATGCTTCCTACGTCTAGTCCGAGAAAGAAATGGTTGCCAGAATAATAAAACAACATCCGGATGGTGGTTTTCATTCTGTGTTAGCTAATATTAAACTATTATTTTGGCCTAAGTTTAACTGCATTATCATACTTAAATTATTAAAGCAAAGTTTTAGCTGCGGATTAACCACTGCAAATTAAGTGCGGCAGTTTTTTGTCAAAGTTTATCGCTTCGTTGACATGTTATCTATGCTGATTACAAGGCGAGTTGCGGCTAACAACCAGTTACTAACCCAAATCTAAACAAAATTTACAAAAACAGCCACATTGTAGGTTATGCTTACTTACTTGTGTCATTTCGCTATCGATTTTTCAGCATCAGATTCTAACAGAACTTGGTGAAACTTATGTATTTACCGCTTACCTCGAGAGAGAACGACGTGGTCCTCATTCATATCTCTTATACGGCAAATAGTCGAGGAATCTTTTTATTATTTTTGTTTCGCACTTAAATAAAGTATTATCGTGTGATCACTTGTTAATTTTACTGAAGGATGGTGAACTCAATAGGCCAACGCCGGCACACCAGGGCGCATGCGCGACTTACCCCTCCAATGGGGTTGAAACATTGCAATAATACTTTAATTCGTAAAATTATATCAATACAGTCATATTTGATTAAGTAGACTTATTACATAACTAAGAAGGTTAACTGGTAGAGATCCCTTTAAGGGATAAGTTCGCCTTTGTACATTTGCTTTTGTTCTGTTATCTGTATTTTTTTTGTTTTATGTGCAATAAAGAGATATACATACATACATACATACATATATACATACATTACGCTTCACACTTAGCATTTGTATATCTCTTCAAAGTTACGTATTCAGATGCTAATGTTTAGCGTAATTCTCGATTCATTCGTAAAATGTAGGCCATCTCATACGTAGAACGCCTCCTTATTAAATATGAAAAGGCAACTTTTTATTCATGACCTCTCATGAATAAATTGGTGAGCAAATTATGACTATAACAGTAGGTTGTAGGCGTGGGGCCTTAATTAGATATGTACCTACTCGTATAATTGCTTCACCGGCCATAAAAAGCTAAAGTTTGAATTTTAAACCACTAAACCCACCACTCACTCTAGGGTAAAACCCGGATAGATGCCCCAGAGGGATAGACGCCCTGTTTTTAAAAACCTAACTTCCCGAAACACCAGCATCGATTTAATTAGTTGATGACGGTAGCGCTGGCGCCACCGAATAGAATTTAAGTCGGTCCCCCGCAAGCCATCGCGCGGAGTCGACGCGTTTCGCCTGTGCGTGCCAAATTCTCGTCGGAGACCGCGAAAAACACCTCAAACTTATTCATGTAAATGTTTCGTTTTGCATAACTTCTATAACTGTAAAACATTCCATTCATTTTTAACCGACTTCAAAAAAGGAGGTTCTACGTTCCATTGTATGTATGTTTTTAGGGTTCCGTACCTCAAAAGGAAAAAACCGGCCAAGTGCGAGTCGGACTCGCGCACGAGGGTTCCGTGGAAAGATTTTAACGCTTTTCCCCAGTGTTTTAAGAAGTCCAGTGTTAGCAGAGCCCTGCTCCTAAGCAAAATGTACGCAGTGTGGGGTCAACTAATATTGGTCTACGAAATCTACAGACATGAAAATTTAAGATTTTGAGACTTTTCGAAGTGGTTGTGCTATAAGAGCTACCTTCATACCAAATTTCAAGTTTCTAGGACATCTGGAAGTACCCTTTAGGTTTTTGGAAATCGGCAATTTGTATGGAAATGGTCTTTTTAATTACTGTATCTTTTGATTGCGTTGACTTAGAAGGTTGATTTTTTCACAGCTTCAAGGGACCGCAGGTTTGAGTATTTGATATTAATTTCAGCATGCTACCTCCACGCGTTCCAGAGAAAAAGGGTCTTGACAGACAGACAGACAGACAGACGGACAACAAAGTGATCCTATAAGGGTTCCGTTTTTTCCTTTTGAGGTAACGAACCCTAAAAA
The DNA here is from genome assembly GCA_963691665.1 of Clepsis dumicolana. Lineage (NCBI taxonomy): Eukaryota > Metazoa > Arthropoda > Insecta > Lepidoptera > Tortricidae > Clepsis > Clepsis dumicolana. The sequence goes on along the minus strand of OY829507.1, from coordinate 5,458,412 downwards.
CGGAACCCTTATAGGATCACTTTGTTGTCCGTCTGTCTGTCTGTCAAGACACTTTTTCTCTGGAACGCGTGGAGGAAGCATTCTGAAATTAATATCAAATACTCAAGCCTGCTGTCCCTTGAAGCTGTAAAAAAATCAGCCTTCCAAGTGAACGCAATCAAAAGATACAGTCATTAAAAAGGTGGTTTCCGTACAAATCGCCGCACCGAGAAAACCTAAAGGGTACTTCCAGTTGTCCTAGAAACTTGAAATTTGGTATGAAGGTAGCTCTTATAGCACAACCACTCCGAAAAGTCTCAAAATCTTAAATTTTTATGTCTGTCTGTAGATTTCGCAGACCGATATAAATTGACCCCACACTGCGTACATTTTGCTTAGGAGCAGGGCTCTGCTAACACTGGACTTTTAAAACACTGGGGAAAAGCGTTAAAATCTTTCTACGGAACCCTCGTGCGGGAGTCCGACTCGCACTTGGCCGGTTTTTTTATCATACGAATGCACTGGTTCCCTGGTGCCCATTTAGATATCAAAACGAACCTACTGTTTTTAGTTTACTTTATAAAAAAAGGGCATCTATACCCATGAAAAAAGATAATCGCCCCGATGATTAGCGGTACTCCTATAGTTGCCCTTAAGGTTGCCCTTATATATCTATCCTAACTACTACATATTATGTCAGTTTTTTTTAATATGTGTTTTGGTATTTGCCTTTTTCCATTCGTTTGGTTATGTTTTATTTTAAGACAGCCATACGTTATTATCGGGAATGGTGTCACCACTTCATGTTATAGGGTAAGGTAGGGCATAGGGCATCTATCCTACATATCAGTCATATCCTTATAGCAATTTTCTTGGCGAGGCATCTATCCCCGAAGAGAGAGGTCTGCAAAAACTCGATATCTGCGAAACCCAAAAATATATATATGTATATATCGTGAGGATACCTGCACACAACTGTGTTGAATTTCTGTGGTGTGTGTAGTGGACGTTCAATACCGGTTTATTGTTGTGTTACTGTTGTGTTTTGTCTCTGTTTTTGTTTGTTTTTCGCTGGTATATGTATCAGAATATCCACCGCTTTCTGATTTTTATGCTTCTTTTAGGTTAGGTTATGTTATATATGTGTTGTGTTGTTTAGTGGATCCACTGAAAAACAGCGTCGTATGCACCCTGTGCTCCGACACATGCCGAGTCGGACTCCTTTTTTTTGAGACAACCTATCAACGCAATATCAATTTTTTTTGTTTGTTTTGGATGTATTTTAAGATACTGTACTTGGGTACAATGTTGCTGTTGTTGAAAAAAATAAATCATTCTTTCTTTCTTTTCTAAAAAGAAGTCTCAATTTAAGATAAAAGAATATACTACGTAGCTATATTCATCCAATTTATTTATGCTGAATTAATACTTTTCAAACCAAGAGCTTTTATTAAAAAAGTGGGACATGTATCCGGGTTTTACCCTAATTATAAATGGACATAATCGTCATTTGCCTTATAATATGTATTAAGTATACATAATACATTATATAACTAATAGATTTTCGTTTAATGTAAGTAAATAAGCTCTTACGTACTCCGTGGAGCCTGAGCTTGACTTTTAATATGACAATGATATATAAGGTACTATTTCATTTGTTCGCTTAGACTTAGAGAAGGTAAAATGTTATGCTTAAAATATTTAAATATGAGCTTAATTCATAAAAACAATTATACTGTAAAATAACTTTATATGCTTTTGTACTTACTATTTATTTATTATTATTTAATTAAAAAATGTCTTGTTCCCCAGATTTGATTAATATCATTAAATGTCGCTCTATAACTGATCTATGGACAAGAAAATATGTATATGTATTATTAAATCAAGTTGATTACCTATCATCTTAAATGCGTATGCGTATAATTCATTCAATCGTTTTTCTTTATCGATGCAGACCAAAATTATTTATTTTATTCAAAAACTTACTTGGAGGATCACGGCTGCTAATATTAACCGGAAAATATTTTTCTTTAAAAATGTTTTTTATTAAATGCGACGATGTGACATTGATGTATTGGACGGCCGACTAATGGTAGGTACTTAACTGCTTTGTGTTTTTGTATATTAGAATTTTCAGATAAGCGGTACTTAGTAACGTCGCGGCACTAACGCAACCATAATTACTCGAACGTTTGATACGCGTCAAATTCAATTAAAACCGCATATCGTGCACAAGCCGCAAAAAAGACTTAAGTACTTAGTAGAAATTTATGAAGGAATTATTTTTTTTTTTTCACGACTGCAACAGTTTAGACTAAAAAATTACTGCAGTAGCACCGACTTTATGAACGGCTGCCTGAGAATAGTAGAGTTTGCAAACTAACAAAGCAATAAAACGGCAATTAGCAGGTCAAAACAATCTGTGTTTGATAACACGCGGCCGAAACCATAGCGCGCTTGGGTCGGCACCAACTACGCGGCGACGGCGCCCTGCTCGCGAACGACACTCTGCTGAAAACTAAGGTCGGTGTTTATAATATAACAGCAGTTAAATCGAATCACCCTCCATCACTAACGTAAGTACCAAAATTTTTACTTGAAAACGAAATAGGAGTAAGGCGATAACTTAAATTTGCTACTCGTATATCGACTCTAATATGTATACCTCTTACTTACCATTAGGTACTTCACTAAAATCATTTAAGTATACTTATATAATGATTATTATTTGTTATTTTGAGCCGCATCTGTCCCACAGCTGAGCTAAGTAAGAGTAAGACCGTCCTCAAAACTTCCATTGCTCCAGGTCTCTTATAATTAGCGTCCAGTCCTCCAATATTAATAGATATGTGAAGCGAAAACCACGGGGCATATTGATTTTACTATGCTCTGGATCCCTTTTTAGGGTTCCGTTCCAAAAATGGAAAAAACGGAATCCTTATAGCTTCGTCATGTCTGTCAGTCTGTCTGTCCGCGTAGGTATGTTCGTGCTTTTAGCTCAGAGACTATTGGTACTAGAAAGCTGTGATTTTGCATGGATGTAATTAGGCCGAAGAGTGGTGATATAAAATCTTTAAAAAAAATGTTTTTGGGGTAGGTACTTACCTCCTCTACTCATAAAGTGAGGATGATTTTTTTTTCTCGTCTACCCCATAGTGTGGAGCATTGTTGGATAGGTCTTTGGGGGTGCTGGAAGATCACTTTTCGATTAAGGGATTCGTTTGCGAAATACTTAGCTTTGAAGTGCTCATTTTTGGTAGGGTCAAGTGTGTGTCCCCCCTCTCCCTCCACTCCAGAGAAACTATTGTATTTGGAAATGTGTGTTGCAGTAATGCATATAGTAAACTAAATAAAAAAACTATCAAAGATAAGTATTACCTACTTGCTTTACAGGTTTACGAGTATAGTTGACAAACGGTATTTATGTTTGTCCATGTCAGTAACCAATATAAAATGACCCCAGACTGCATAGTTTGCTTAGGAGTAGGGCTCTCTGCAAACACTGGAAAAATTAAAACACTCGGGAAAAGATTAATGCGCGCACGGAGAAATGTGAGATTTGGTATAGATTAAGTTCATATAAATGAGAAGTTCAGAAGCTAAATGATTTAATGATATACGGTATAATGTCGACTTTCGGCCATTAGGCTATTAGTTTTTTTTTATACCACATGGAAGGCAAACGAGCAAGTGGGTCACCTGATGGTAAGTGATCACCACTGCCCATAGACACCCACAACCCCGGGGGGTTTGCAGATGCGTCGCCAAGCTAAGATGAAATGCCTCTTGTGCTCTTAATTACACACCGGCTGTTTTACTCTCCACACCGGAACACAACAGTGCAAGCACTGCTGCTTGGCAGTAGGATAACCGAGTAAGATGGTGGTAGCTATCCAGACGGACCTCGCACAAGGTCCTACCACCCGCAAAAGTAGTATTAGTAGTATTAGTAGTAGTATAAGTATTAGTAAAGTAGAACTTCAAATAATTCATCAAATCGTTTTTATCATCCAAGGGAAAAGTTCGCAGACCACGACCCCCTACAAACGTTTATCTACGTTTATCTACGGCATAAAACATTTTTCTCTCTCGCACTTGCGCATTTGGTAGAAAGTGACGAATGCTTTATGTCGTGGACGTGGGAGAAAATTTACCATGCTAGGGGGTTTGGCCGAATATGTACCTACCTCCTTAGAGAACCAGTAGGTCTAGCACAACTTACAGTGCGACTTGTATCTCGCGCGAGAATAACTGCCAGTCCTTTTCTGTCACTCAGAATGCAACGGGACGGGTAATATAATCTCGCGCGACAAACAAAGTCGCGGCCAGTCGTGCTGGCACTACTGAGAGACTCTTCTTTCGGGCGGCAGTCTCTCCTATAACTATTAAAGATAGCACTAATTATCGCCGACCCCCGATAGGAGAAAGCACTGGAAGAGAAGAAGACGTTCAAATAATAAACCACCCTTTTCCGTGTTCGCCGAATTATCGAAGTATTTCACGTTTATAAAGGAAATTACTCTATACGATACGTATTCAATCAATACGTATCAATAAATCGATCTAGGATAATAAAATTATATACGTACAGGAAGGCAAACGAGCAAGTGGGTCACCTGATGGTAAGTGATCACCACTGCCCATAGACATCCACAATTCCGGAGGGTTCGCAGATACATTGCTAGAGAGCTAAGATGAAATGCCTCTTGTGCCCGCAATTACACCGGCTGTCTTACTCTCCACACCGGAACGCAACAGTGCAAGCACTGCTGCTTAGCGGCAGGATTACCGAGTAATATGGAGGTAGCGATCCGGACGGACCTCGCACAAGGTCCTACCACCCACAATCTATGAAATATTACCTTAGGGACCTGAATATAATAAATCTGGGCGTCTAGACCGCCTCCTCATCTTCGGGTTGGCTCTGGGGCCAGACAGGCTTTACCGTCGCTACCACTACAGCTGACTCCGCGCGCTGCCACCTACTCCTGAAGAACGGTCTCCTTCCGTCGGTCGCGTTGTTCAGGCCAGTGCCATCCATTCGTAGCTCATAATAAGAAGTGTCGTGACGCGTAGTCTGTGCTATCGATTTGGCTTTGAATAAAGTTACTTTGCTGGAGGTATCTTGTTTCCTTCCCACTCCCTGCTCTACCTGTTGATTGTGGTCCTCCTCAAGGACCTACGTCACAGTGGCCTAATCTCTAAATTACCTATCTTAACTATACGTGTAAAGGCGAGGCTATTTATAGGTAAGTACGTATTAAACACGCTAAGTATTAAATACGAAAAGTTTTGATGTTAACTTTCCATACTTATATCTCCACAAGTTGGAGCAGATAGGTATACTTGCGGATTCAGCAGGCGTTTCCTATTAATGTGGGTACGTCGGAGTCGGCGGGTGGAAGTAATCAAACTCGAAGCAGACGCGATTGCGGCGCGCTCAACAACCGATACACGTCTCCAACCAAATAACCCTATATGCTGCATTTAAAATAAGTTTCACTACATAGCATTGATATATCATCAGTAGATCCCGGATTTTTGTCGCAATGACGTCACAATAGGGTAATTTGAGGAGTAAATGGATCGGTGTTAATTAATACGAAAAACTGACGGGTTTTTAGGTTTATGAAGTGACTAACGCCATCTATGCGATGCTATTCCCGGGGTTAGCATTTTCCGTTTTTGTTTTCTGTGCATTCGTGTTTCAGTGAGTATTTTAAAAGTATAATTGATATTCACGAGAAAACTGTAAAAATAAAAAATTGGGGAAAAATGCAAAAAAATACTCCATTTGAGATCATGAAATGTTCAACTTATTAGCTCTGATAGGTTTGTCTTTTAAACTCATTAAATGCACTAGTAACATGTTTTTGTCACATTTTTAAATAGTAGAGGGGGGGTACACTTGGCTCTAGCAAAAATTGCACTTAAAAGCTAAATATTTCGCAAACAGATCCCAGATCGAAAAATAGTTTTCGCATACCTCCAATATTTTTGAAAGACTTATCTAACCCTAACTAAAGACCCCATACCACGAGAAAAAAATCATCTTCGGCTTTATGAGTGGGAGAGGAGAGATACCTATGAAAATTTTTTTGGAAAATTTAATTTAGATACCACTTTGCCGGCGTGATCAATATTTATATCCATGCCAAATTACATCCTAATGTAGCAAGAGTTCTGAACTAAGCTACGGATAGACGGACGGACTGACCGACGAACTTATAAAGTTATACTTAACGTTGCGGGTTCCATAATTGTTGGCTACAAAAACTCTAAAAAAATTTCAGGTTCTCAGAAAATCTTTCTAAATCAAAACCATTGACTCTATTTTATTTTCATTATTCGTAAAAATCACAATAATGGATCACTTATTATGCAAATGATCTCGTTGATATAATAGAAGTGGCACTTGTATGTGGGATGGGAGCGAGCGGGCGCCGCGCATGCGTGCAGCCTCCGAGCGCCTCCAATCTCCGCCACCTCGGTAGTCGCTCCGCGGGCACCCGCCGTGACCCGCACTTCACACAATGCACGAAATAAATTACACTTTAATAAAAACAAGAGTGGCACTAAGTGCATCGGGTGCATAAACTGTCTTACCGGGACCGTTCGAAACAAAGCAATGAACGGCATTAATTATTGCCCGAATACCTACGTGATACATCAAATAAATAAACTATTGTAATGTTTTTATTCGTACAACTCTGAGCATGGAGCGTTGAAAAATTCCACTAGGAGGTGAGTCTACTGTCCAAGCCGCTGTTTTAAGTATACTTATATTATAAGCATAATAAATTTAAAACGTATGCACCCAAGCATGATTATGTGGGTTAATCCCATGTCGCTTATCATATATTTGCGTATAGTCATTAAAAAGGGTGGTGCCTAACAACGTTAGCATGGTACAGATAGCTTAACTAATAGAGACTGTATTCCTACGCTTGTAGTACTTATCAGGTTACATATTGCCTTTTATCTAATCCTTCGTCAGAGCTGACGTACCTAAAGGACTTATTCAGACAATTTAAAGGACTACTTACCTACCTGCACAACCATGCACTAAACTTGCTTTGAATAAAGTTATATTCAATTGTAATAGTTTGGTCCGTTTATTATTTCTGTGAACATGGTAAAAATAGGCTCTTAACGAAAATAGTGCATCAGGCATAACGAATTAAAAGTAAGCGTGATCCGGATTTTTGGTCGGATTTTAAATGAAAAGTAAAAGTTACTTAGAAGTTCCTGTGACTGTGCTTAACGGCGCTGAAGTGGACTTTATACTAATGTTTGCATTTTACTTTCGAGTTATTAGTATCCATGTATTACCTATGTAGAGCCGAACTATTATGGTTTCCAGGATGGCCCAGCTGCAAACGCGGGCGAATCCTGTCCGCTTCCGGTACCTGTTCCTGGTGGCGGTGGTGTTCGGCGGCAGCGTGCTGCTGCTGTCCGTGAGCCGCGGGCCCGAGCTGGTGCTCCCGGGCGGCGCGCCCCCCGCGCCCCCCGCGGCCCCCGCGCGCCCCGCGCGCCCGCCCTCAGCCGACCGGTTCACCATCGACACCGTAGGCTGCACTATCCCCGCTCTGCACGCTTTCGACGAGAGCGTCAAAAAGTTCATAGAGTACCCGAAACACTTGAAACCATGTCCCCGCATGAACTCGTCCCTCCTGGCCCACAATGACACGCATATATGGGTCGACTCTGATAACTTACATTATTACAACTTGTCCAAGGACTACAATATATCGTGCTGCTACAAAGCGTTCTACCGGCCCGCGTCGATCGCGGACATCTTCTCCAGACGCGTCGACGACAGAGTGGAGTATCGCGACTGCGTGGAGTTCGACGACATTATAGAAGTGGTCAATGAATTTGTTAAAGTAACGTGTTACGACATCATGGAGAGAAATATTTATGATCAATTCTTTTTGTTTGCACCGAAGAAGCCTTTATTCTTATATAAGGAAGATAGCACCGAGATTGTACATAATCTGTCTTCTTACAACGTGATCGTTTTAGGCATCGATGCAGTCTCGAGATTAAATTTCTATAGAACGATGCCAAAGACTTTATCTTTTCTTAAAAAGAAGGGAGCTATCGAACTACTGGGGTACAATAAAGTCGGAGACAATACATTTCCTAACCTCACCCCGATGCTGCTCGGCGTTCGAGATACAGATTTGAAGAAGATCTGTTGGCCAAATACACGGAATACTTTTGACAACTGTCCGTTCATTTGGGAGTGGTACAAGGAGGCGGGGTTCTACACGGCGCTGGGCGAGGACAGCGCCAGCCTCGGCACCTTCAACTTCGAGAAGTACGGGTTCGCCGGCTCGCCCACCACCTACTACCTGCACACCTTCATGCGCGAGGCGGAGACCAAGGCGGGAAACAACAGAGATTTTAATTCGTACTTATGTATGGGTAACAGATACTTTTATAACGTCCTGTTGGATTATATACACAGCTTAACTTCGACATTGAAGTCTTCCAAGCTGTTTGGATTCTTCTGGGAGGTGACGATGAGTCACGACTACTTGAACTATCCGATGGCCATGGACGATAGTTACGGACTTCTTTTAGAAAAACTTGACGCTTCCAAATATTTAGATGACACCATTTTTATCCTATTAAGCGATCATGGAATAAGATGGGGTGACATAAGATTTACAAAGCAGGGCAGATTAGAGGAGCGCTTGCCGTTCGTACATATTCTACTGCCGCCGTCGTTCCAACAGAATTACAGTTTAGCATACGACAATTTAAGGATGAACACTAAACGTCTCACAACGCCATTCGACATGTTCGCAACTTTATCGGACTTAGTAAACTTAGATGTCGCTATCAAAGATGAGAAAATTGTCGCTCGTAGCAATCAGCCTTACGCGGAAGACCGGAGTATAAGTTTATTTCTGCCTATCCCGAGCAATCGGACGTGCAAAATAGCCGGAATAGACGACCACTGGTGCACGTGTCACAAAGGTCGCAAACTGCCCACGAGGAGCAGCGAAGCGAAGGAGGCGGCGCAGTTCGTAGTGTCGCACATGAACAAGCTGCTGGAGCCTTTCGCCGCGTGCGCGCGCCTGACGCTGGCCGGCGTGCTGCAGGCCACGGAGATGGAGGCGGGCGCGCCGGGCGCGGGCGAGGACGGCTGGCGCGAGCTGCGGCTGGTGGCGCGCGCGGCGCCCGGCGGCGGCGTGTTCGAGGCCACGCTGCGCCGCGCCGCGCGCGCCGGCCGGCCCGCCCCCGGCGCGCCCTGGACGCTCGCCGGCTCCGTCAGCCGGCTCAACCTCTACGGCGACCAGAGCCGCTGCGTGCACCATTACCAACTTAAACTTTACTGTTATTGCCATTGACGAGTACGAAATTCTGTGTCGACAAAAAATAAAAATGCTGTGATATTATTAGTTATAGGAAACTAGGTAGTGCCTAATTTAAGCGCTTGATAGAACGATGTTTTTGCTCAAGGGTCGGCATGCCAAAAGTCATATAATTGTTCTTTGAAATGTAATAGACGACGAATATGATGTTAAGAATGAAATATACTTAAGTAATAGGTGATTTACAATGGCCTAACGAACAAGGTCTAGACTATTGTTCTAATTTCCACAGTAGGCACATACACACGTACAAAACCTACCTAACATGTTTCCGACCTTATCGCTACTTACCTCAGTCAACCAAGGAAGAGCTTTACTTTTTAACCGATTTCAAAAAAGGAGGAAGTTCTACATTCCACTGTATGTTTTTTTTTGTGTACTTATGTTCACTGATTTCTCCGTCATTTGAGTACCTATTTTCAAAATTATTTTTTGTTCGAAAGAGTGTTTATTACTCCCGAGGTAGTCCCATTGTTACAAAGCCAGGATCTGATAATGGGATCCCAGGGACGTATTTTACAGGCACGTAGTATAGTTTCATATATTTCCTAAAGAAATAGAAATAGAAAAATCAAAATGAAATTAAGTTATTCAAGTGTTTGCTTCTGGTACTAGTCATCATCTTTTGTTGATGAGCTGATGATGGAAGGTAGGTACAACTCCTTAACGATTAGGAGATGGAGGATAATTCGTTGAATATTAAACAAGCTTAAAATTGTGAAATAAAATAAAACATAAAATAATCCTATAAAGCCATGAGTTTTATGACCTAGCACAAATATGAAGTCGGTACGGTGCGGTCGGAATATTCTTTGAATGAAGCAACCGACTTCATATTTAGGCTAGGTCGTAAAACTCATGGATGGCTTTAGAGGATTATTTATGTTTTTTTAAGGTGGTATTACTTTTTTGTTAAAAGTTTTTTAAGGTACTAAATACAAAAACAACGTCGTTTCGTTACGTATGTCACTTTGACTTGAGAATTTTTATATTTTAAAAAAAGCTTACACAACCAACACTCAATCCTAGTATCAGTAAAGCGAGGCAATTTCTTGGTCGATTGTACCTAGCACCTATTAAAAGCTTAAAAACCTAGATCTTTTAGAATACTGTTAATCCGCCGTTGTATTTGAAGTATAAACATGAAATGTATGGATACATAATTATTAAATTTTCTTACTTATTGATTCATAAAAAATCCCCTGGTAAATTAAAATATGATATAAACAAAGCACCTACCATGAGCCATAATAAGTTAACTGTCACAGTGCAATATTACTTCGTGAATCACGTTCGAGATGCATGACCAAAACTAAGTTTGGTTTTACTAAAGACCACAGTACAGTTTTACTTTAAGGTTCAATGTCATGTCATCGTTCCTACCATTTCCTGCCGATCATTGCAGCTCCCTTGCAATTGTAAAAAAGTACAATGAAACTATTTCAAATACCTACTTACCTACATTTGACGACCGGACCGGATAGTCCCCCCGGTCGGGGCAGATGTTTGTGTGATGAATACGAATGTTTGTTCTTCGATCTTGGTATGATAAGTATGTATTGAACGTGAACGTGAACAAGGCCTGTGGGGAGGACGGCCTTTTCCCTGAATTCCTGAAGCACTGTGGCCCGAGGACTCAGTCATGGCTGGCGTTATTTTATACAAATATAATACAACAAGGAAAAATACCACCCAAATTGAAAGCATCAAAAGTAGTCGCTCTCCTTAAGCCGGAAAAGCCCGAAGACAGCAGATAGTTACTGCCCAATAGCCCTACTCAGCGTTATGTATAAACTACTGGAGCGCTTGATCTATAACCGCATATCGGAAACAATCCTCTCGAAAATCCCACAGGAACAAGCTGGTTTTAGACCGAAATGAAATTGCTGTGACCAGGTACTCGCCCTTACATCACATATCGAGGTAGGTTTTCAATATGGGACAAAATCTTCTGCTGCGTTTATAGATTTAACGGCTGCATACGATACTGTATGGCGACAGGGGCTGCTCTATAAGCTCTTAAAAGCTGTTCCATGCCTGAGAATATACAGAGTGATAGAAGATGCTCTCACAAACCGACCGTTCCAGGTCCATCTGGGCCACCAGTCAAGCAAAATAAGGACCTTGAACAATGGCTTGCCCCAGGGTTCGGTGCTTGCTCCCCTGCTCTTCAACCTCTACATACACGACCTACCTGCTACGATCTAGCGAAAGTTCGGCTATGCCGATGACCTTGCCCTGGTAACCCAGAACAAAATAATGGAAGCGACAGAAACTACTTTGGAGAAGGACCTGGAGGTGATGGACGAGTATTTCCAGCGCTGGCGCCTATGCCTAAATGCCAACAAGACAGAGGTCTGCAGTTTCCACCTTTCAAACCGACTGGCGAGCAAGCAGTTGAAAGTGAGGTTCAGGGGTACGACCCTACGTCATAATTTCTGCCCGAAATACTTGGGCGTAACCCTCGATAGAAGCTTGACGTATAAAAGCCACCTCGATAAATTATGTGGAAAACTGAAGACTAGGAACAACATAGTCCAGAAGTTAACAGGAACATCATGGGGTGCCAGCGCTGCCTGTTTGAGGACTACTGCCACGGCCCTCGTCTACCCGACGGCAGAATACTGTGCACCAGCATGGATGAACAGTGCACACGTGGCCAAAGTGGACGTTGAGCTCAACCACACCATGAGGATCGTCTCGGGCTGCATTATGCCAACGCCTACTTACTGGCTTCCGGCTCTCAGCAGCATCGCACCACCGGTCATCCGCAGACAGAAACACCTAGCGCGAGAGTTCACAAAAATAACCGAAAACACCCTGCTATCTACGTATTCATGAAGACCTGAATAAACTTTGCAACACCCGACTTAAATCCCGAAACCCGCCAGCTAAAACCTATCACACACACGATCCCACGTGGAAGGATAGCGAAGCGTGGATAAAAGAATGGGAAGCTCAGCAGCACAGTGTAGGAAACACCATCTTTGAGCTTAACACTCTGGAGCGGCCCAAAGGATTTAATGAAAGTCGACAGATGTGGTGCAGACTAAGTCACCTGAGGACCGAGGTCGGAAACTGCGCATACCTCTGGCACAAGTGGGGATGGTGTGAGTCAGCGGCGTGCGAGTGTGGGGACCTGAAACAAACAATACCCCACATGGTATTCGAGTGCCCCATCACCAGATACAACGGACCGGTCGAGGACTTCAAACATCTGACTAGGGGTGCGAGTTTATATCTGCATAACTGTAAATTTTGATATCTCTTTTTTTTATTATTATTAACATTTTTTTGTAGCCAGTGTGTAACCGCCATACGATAAATAAATAAATAAGTATGTATTTATCTGTATAAGTATCCGTAGGTAGGGTTCTGGTTTGGGATGCGACCTGTGTCGATACAGTAGCACCCTCACATCTCCAGGGAACCACACAAAAAGCTGGTGCGGCGACAGAAACGGCCGAAAATAGAAAAAAATCTAAGTATCAATCTCTCGGTCCGAATTATAATTTTGTTCCTGTCGGGTTTGAAACTTTGGGTCCATGGGGTCCCAGCGCTTACAAGCTTATTTCTGAGTTACAAAAGCGCTTAGTTGATGCAACTTGTGACCAAAGGGCTCTCAGTTTTCTCTCTCAAAGAATCAGCATCGCTATTCAGCGAGGCAACGCTGCCAGCCTTTTGGGCACTATGCCACAGAGGCCTTATTTAGATTTAATTTAGTTTTAAGTTGTAGTTTATTTAGTTTAAGCTTAGATTTAATGTCATTGTAAATTGCTTTTATTATGTAAATAAAGTATCCGTTGTCTAGTGCCAATATTATAAGGGTTCTGCGCTCGAAGTTGTTGACGACTATGTTTACCTGGGACAAACGGTCCAGTTAGGTAGGTCCAACTTCGAGAAAGAGGTCACTCGTCAAATCCGACTCGGCTGGGCAGCGTTTGCGAAGCTTCGCAGTGTCATTTCGTCTAAATTACCGCAATGTTTGAAGTCAAAAGTTTTTGACCAGTGTGTGTTGCCAGTGCTGACTTACGGATCTGAGACGTGGGCGCTAACGATGGGCCTCATAAGGAAGATCAAAGTCACTCAGAGGGCTATGCTAGGGGTTTCCCTGTGGGATGGCCGATGGGACCAGAAGGTTTTCAAATGGCGTCCGCGCACCGGGAGACGAGCTCGATCTGATAAAGATTGCGGAATAGCGGTGGATGCGGAAAGCACAAAACCGGTCTGAGTGGAGAGCCATAGGGGAGGCCTATATGTCCAGCAGTGGACGTCTTTCGGCTGACATGATGATGATGATAACAGGGTTCATTGAAAACGTTACCTGTAATTATACAACTCGGAGACTAGGGACCGGGACGAGACATCGCACACACCAGCGGACCTGGTTTGCTAGCTAGCTGTGTCAGGATGAAATGGGTTTTACACGTAGTAGAGCTTGGTCATGAGCTTTACTCATCCTCAAGGTCGATTGAGGTGGTAGAAATAACTGCAGACACATCATGTTTCACTTCTAGGCCAGTCTTTATTTGATTAAGGCCTACATCAATGACTCTACCGCACGGTTCGGAAATAACCTCTATTGAGAAGATACCGGCAAGAAACTCAATGAGGTATAATCTTTTCAATAATAACACCATACGAGGTCTAAATTAGTTACAATTGATATCACAGTTAACTCGTTACTATTAACGCGAAATGCAAGTACCATATTGGAAACGTTGGAGAGTTCTGTGCCCCATTCACGTGATCTATTGCCAAGATATCATTTAAGACTCAAAATAAGACTCTGTACTTGGGGCACAGGCACTTAGTTCATTAAATCACTAACAATTCTCATTAAAACTCAAAGCACCAAGCCGATGCAAACGGATTACATTACCAACTTGTGATCAGTCCGACCCCCCGATCAAGAATGCCCTTTTCTTTTCAAAGTTACTAAATGTCATTTCGACCTTATACCAACTACCCACAAATGAACCAAGCACAGACCACTCCCAAGCAGTATTTATTTGACAGCTGTCACCGCTTGACGTTTCGTTAAAATCATAACAAATGAAGGTAATTTATAACTTTAGACTGATCAACACCGACTAGTGTATCGATTCTCCGACACGGCCATTCTGACGTCTCACACGTCCTCGTGGGAGGTATCTGTGGACAAGAAAATCTGAACAGTACCCAAAACTTTTCCACTCGGCCTTCCTGACCATAAAAACTAACAATCAAGGAAATAACGAAAATAATTCTATTGGTGAACATAAGTCTCTTTACTTGTCAAGCAAAACTCAAAGCAGCACAAAGTTTAAACATTATCGACTCTCTCTCTCAGCATCAAATGAGTGCACAGTGCTGTGTCAGTTGCCTCTATCCAGCAACCTCTACACACAATATCACATGGAATACCTCCATCCAGTATCCATCTCACACCAGCCAACTCCCCACTAATGAACCAAGCACAGACCACTCCCAAGCAGTATTTATTTGACAGCTGTCACCGCTTGACGTTTCGTTAAAATCATAACAAATGAAGGTAATTTATAACTTTAGACTATGATCAACACCGACTAGTGTATCGATTCTCCGACATACATATAAATATACTCCATCCAAGTTACAGAGTTAATAATATTAACTTTTGGGTTAACTCTTGGGTTTGACTCTGTCGCACTTTTGTACATGCAAATTAAAGGGCCGAGTGCCGTCAATGGTTGGTGGACAAACAAGTGCATCCAAATCTTAAAGCACGTTTACATGGCGTCCTTTTTGACATTTACATTACCTCCTAAATAATCAAAGTTCATTATTTCAAAAATGGGTGGACCGATTTTAATGAAACTTTGCTAAGAACCATCTCGATTAAACTACCTAGCTTACGATTAAAAAAAAAGCATCCAAATCGGTCCATCCGTTTGGGAGCTACGATGCCACAGACAGATACACATGTCAAACTTATGACAGCCCTCTTTTTCGTCGGCGGTTAAAAAATACACACAAAGTTTATGTCTTTATTAGTAGGTAAGGGGATATAGAAAATGATTCGAAGACACATAAAACAATTGACAAACTAGCGACATCTAGTGCGGACTAGAGAACAACAACGTGGTCATCCACGGGATAACCACATTAACCATACCATAAAATTCTCCGCAAAATTCTCATATTATTATGGTGTGCGCACAAATGTTGCATAAATGTCCGTCATGAACACAAAATACTACACGGTAGTGTACATTAAATAAATAAATCGCATACTTACCGCGTTGTGATAGTGTCCAGCAAATGAAAAATTCAAGTGGAAACGCGTATTCTCGCTGTTACCCCCAAGAACCCGCCGGCCACTCCCCACCGTAGCTCGCCGCTAAGTACACTATCAGTTCACGGATAGCATAAGCTGCCGAGTTGCTGACAGGATCTAGGCAAAATCTAGGGCAGACTGACAACCACCTAGGCCATGTTTTATAAAGCTACACGTTACGTTTACAAGCGGAAGTGTCTTTCTATCATCGTTTGTTCGAAAGAGACTTACGCTTGTAAATTGTAACTTTATAAAACACGACCCAGGCGACTCTAACTATGACAAGACTTTTAGAAAATAAACAACGGACATTGCTGCATGAACTTAGTCTCCTTTGCCTGTCTTTGAAAGGATGAATTTTACAAAAAATAAAACAGTCAAAATAACGTCAAATTGGAGGAATTTGGCGGAAACCGATTAGAGTGGATCGTATCGTTAATTGAATTTTAGTTTCTGTGCTTAATGTTGTTTGGTGGATAATAAAGATAGTGTATTATACAACAAAATAACGTGAAAGTGCCCAGCAAATGAAGAATTCAAGTGAAAACGCGTATTCCCTCTTTTTGTGACCCTCAAGTATCCGCGGGCTGCTGCTCGCCGTAGCTCGCCGTAAAGTACACTATCGCTTTACGGTAGGCATGAGCAGCTGACAGGACATGACTAGGACAGACTGACAACTCTGACAGTGACAGGACTTTAATATACAGAAATTTACAAAACACATCAGACGTGGCTGTATGGACTCAGTTCCTTTGCCTATCCCTTATGGGATGAATTAAAAAAAAAACGTCCAATTGACGTTATGCCGTTGACGTACAGTGCTCAGCTGAAATACAATTTATTTTCGAGACAAGAAGTTCAATCGTGAAGTTGCTAAAACATTCAGACGACTTAGACTTAGTTATTCGCATTAAATAGTATAATGTACCCGTAAGCTATCTCGAATAGTTTAAAATTATGGCTCATTCTCTTAAATTGTTTTATAGAAATTCCCACTTTCTTCTAAATATAACCAAACCGGTAACATGTAGTGCATCGATGCAATACCCAATGAAAGTTTTAGCTAGTGGGTTTAGCTATCAGAATAACCGAAAATGGAAACCTCTAATCGAGCCTAAACAAATAAGCATTTGGCCAGTCCAAATTAGAAATTGTTGTAAACAACAAGGAAGCAATGCTGCACCTGGTTGCACACCAACTCCGGGCCCACCTGAAAAATTAGGACTCTTTCAGAGATTTAAACAAATGTACAGAGATTATTGGTATGTCTTAGGCCCAGTGCATATAGCAACTTCAGCTGTTTGGTTGGGAATGTTCTACTACGTAGTCAGAAGGTAATAAACAAACTGGTGCAATGAATTGTCAGGGTAACTCTTCAACTTATTATTTGCGTAAATTTTGTGAAGAATTAACTTTATTGTGCTCAAATGATAAATATTTGTCAAATAGAGCAAAAAAACAGTGCTACCCTAGTAAACAATGTTATATGATAGGATAGGATAATGAGAATCTTTCTTTTTCAGTGGTGTAGATATTCTGGGAATGGTAGAGTCATTGGGTGTCAGAGAAGAACTTATAGCACCCTTAAGAGACTCCAGTGCTGGCTACTTTGCCCTTACATTTGCTCTCTACAAAATAGCAACACCTCTTAGATATGCTGTTACTGTTGGTAATTATGAATGTAGAAAAACATAAATTTTGTGGGAATAGGACTTTAGAAATCAGAAGTTTGAAAATATTTTTCTTTTGTTTCAGGTGGAACTACCTATGCCATTAGGAAGTTGACAGCAATAGGCTGGATCAAGCCAGTGCCTTCACGGGAACGGCTCAAGGAGATGTTGCAGGTGAAGAAAGACAATCTTCAAGATCGCTTCAATGAGAGCAAGCAGCACTACCAGAGCCACATGAAGCAGCAGGGTACCAAGGTAATGGACGAGATGCGACGATACAAAACCGAGATGCGAAATATAAAAAACAAAGTAAAGAAAACATAACACTTAGTTAATGAGGTGATGCCTATGGACTATAGTCCATGGCAACTATTTGCGTGGATACAAGCTGACTTTAACACAACTTTCGCCATTTAGTGCTAAATCAAATTTGATCCTCTGCAATAAATCACCTTGGACTATGACCCTTATGTTTTATCATAAGCCAGTAGCTGTTGTGTGGGATTAGAAAGTGTTAACACTTCTGCAATGCACAACATAAATTGACAGTATAAATATAATCAGGTATTTTCATAACTTTATAATGTCTTTATAAAAGTACTATTCTTGAAAGTATGGGCTTTATGCAAGTTGCTTGCCTTTTTTGAGAATGGCACTAGAAACTGGGGTTAGTTTTAGAATCATATGTCTCTGTTGAGAGAGTGATAATATAATCTTATCAGCATGTCCTCCTGAAAGTTAATACTTTTATAGAATCAACTATATTTATGTAGCATAGTCAAAAATGAGTCTTCAGTGTATAGGTTTCTTATGGAATAAGACTAATAGGAGTCTATAAATTATAAAAAGATTATTGTACATTTTGAATGATTTATTGTTTAAATATTATTTAAATATTAAAAGGTATTTATACTTAACAAATCATCTTTATTTCGTATAAAGTGGGTTATAAAATAATCACAATTCCGCAGCAATATGTACAGATTATAAAACAACCTAAGATTAAGTACACAACAAGACAGCACATGTCTGGAATGTATTATAGCGCCATCATTATAATTATAATGTATGAAGATACTTCACTGTTTTTTAATAATCCTACATCCAGTTTATTCACAAAGAGTGCTGCCGTTATGGCGTTCAAAGCATTATAAATGCATAACAACATTTAGCGCATCTAGTAGCACACGTCATGGGGCCATCCGTAAAGAAAATCAAACATTTAGGCTGTTCCAGTGATTTGTGATACACATGACAAATGCTTAAATAACGAAAACTAGCAAGTTATGGATGGCCCTTGTCTCATTAAAGTTTATTATTGACAAAGGTAAAAATATCTGTAATCTGTCTTTTTTTACCCAGCATAACATGAACTTTGTCAATTAAAAACACATTTAGGCCTCATTTCCGGTGGACAGCATGGCAAACCACAGTTGCAAAACCGCTCATATCATATAAATTGTATTATTTGGTTACTAATCAAAAGAAGAAATTGAATTTATTGTATTGTAATTTGTATTTCATTTCTCTTCCGGTCACCTCTGTCCACCAAATACTCAGTCTTACTTCACACTTTCAACAATGCAAGATGGATTTTAAAACAGCAACACTGGATATAATTATGCGGTATTCACGGTATGCGAAATGTCACAGCAGTCTATTGATATCACATCTATAACAGGGATACACCACTATTGGCTCAAACAAATAAAATTTACTTAAACATACTACTTCATGCAAATTGCCCTTTATCTGTAAGAACAAATTAACGCTAAACCTAGCTTAAAAGTAACAATTACCTACATAATTTTTTTGTTGTGCTTACCTAATTGTGTAGTAACATTTAATACTTACTCCATCTGATTATCACCATTAAGTTAAAATCTATTCAAAGCTTTCTTATACGCAATTCCCATTGAAGCCTTATTAACAAGCCCTATTAAAAACGTGTCATAAGAGTGAAAATTACATAAAAATTTATGATTTATCAATTGTTTACCTTTAGAGCGTTTTTATTAGTATAACTCAATAACATAAATTATTTTTAAGTGACCAGAGAGTACCAGAGAGCAGTAAATAAAATCTACTTAATGTTGAGTCAACGATATTGTTTGTTTTGTTACCCCTTTCTTTCGGGAAAAAGTACCAAAGAGTACACATAAAACCTATGTATACTCAATACTTAGGAATCTTTAAAAAACGAGTCTATCTATTCATTAAAGGGCTGGCAACGCACCCGTGATTCCCCTCGTGTGGCGGGTGTCCATGGGCGGCGGTGATTGCTTTACATCGGGTGACCCGCCTGCTCGTTTGCCCTCTTATAAAAAAAAAATAATAATCGATCTAAACCGTTATCATTCTGAACGATCTAATGCCTATTGATAAATTCTATATATCTGCCACGCATGTTTCGAATGGTAAGTAAATTACAAGTTTCTTGAAGATGCTTTTAATAAAAATGGCTTAGTATTCGAAATTGTGAAGCATGTCCCAGGAAAATAAAGCGGAATCATTGATCACTTGCTCACATTCACATGGATGTACAATAATTGTACATCAACAATATTCTCCGAAGTACTAAATTAACTTGGGTCATACTCAACACAATTTTCTATAAAATTTGAGATATTGTCACATGATACGGTTATTATTTATAACATTCGTTTGCCGCATAAAATTTCAGTCTTAGTCCTAGATTCTCTTAATCTATTAGCTGGGGCCTTCTGGCGAAGAGCAACATGTGGCATATAGATTGCTGCTTTGAGCTTATACCACTCTAGATTTTATGGCGAATAAAAACACATTCCTTTTAAGTATTGGGGATTTCGAAAAGGATGGATGTTCTATGTCCGCCACATAATGCTAGCGAGCTTCTGGTGATCAGTGGCGATGGTGTGAGAGATAAGTTAACCCATGTACTGGTAGGAGGCCGGCGAGAGGTGCGGCGCGGGCGGCTGCCCCGGCCCGCTGGCCGCACCTATGCTCGACAGGTGGCAGGCGCGACACATCAACTTGCCTGCAACAAGTTAAAACAAACGTCCATTAAGTGTTTAAGAAGAGTGGGGATTAGGCAGGATGGTGTGGATATGAATTCCTTCACCATGAGTGACTGTGAAATATATGACTACCTACATAGGCACTGCAAGTTCTTACACCGTTTTTGTCAAAATTTTTTAGAGATATGAGTACATTAGTCAAGACATGGACATAGGGCTGAGGCATTATCATACCCTTGAATTTATTTCGAGACGAGTTCTGATAAAACGAGCGATATAAGAATGCCAAAGATATGCACGTCCACAAGACTGGATAAAGATTAGAGCTGTCGCTTATTCGGCCACCGTTGGTGTTGTTTAATGGTCGCCGAATGTTGCTGTCGAACTCATTTTCTTCTACTAAAATTTCTGGACTTAATTGCAAAACAAATCTCTTTTTGGATGAGCTTAACTACTTTATGTGCGTGATTCTGCGCAGATCTTAGTCTATAGTAGCAGCCACTATTGGCCGGTGTGTGCGGCAGTTGTTAGTTAATATAGTGAGGAGCGTGACCGGCAAGCGGGTAGCAGCGTTTGTCTGGTTCATCGGTCAGCTGCATGCCGCAGACGCAGCACATGTAACAGTCCACGTGGAAGTCGCGGTCCATCGACACCACGCGCACCGTCTCATCAGTGCCCTCCACCGGCGTTATGCCTGTGAACAAAGAACGGTTTTATTGTAGGATCTGACCTACAAGACTTTTGCAGCTTGTAGTAAGAGCGAGTAGACATTGTTAACGCATTGTTTCATACTTAGGTTCTCTACAAGAGTATGTGGACAGGGAACCTTTTATGCCATATTTGCACAATGAAAAATAAGGTTAATATACTTTATTTACACTGATATGTGTGACATCGAATTCGATGTCGTAATGACTATTACTTTACCGCTGGACCTGCAGGGCGGGCAGAGGCGACGATGTATGCCTCTATAATGCGTTCAGAAACCGTAGAAAATGACCAGCATTGCAGTACATCGTCTCTGCAGGTCCAGCGGTAAAGTAATAGCCATTTCGACATCGAATTCGATGTCGTAATGACTTTTCCATATCGAATTCGATTTTTCAAATTTGACAACCAACGTAATTTACAATCATAGTGAAATAAAACGGATCACTCACGTATATAAGTCGAGTTCAGCTCGACATGTATAATTAATAATGTGATCTCATTCTATCACCTTTTGTTAGAAAGAGACTTCCCCTTGTAAATTACAACTTGTAGCTTTATAAAACACGACCCAGAAGTCTCATTCTACCACCAGAATGAGACTCACGCTTGTAAATTGTAACTTGTAACTTTATAAAACACTGCTCAGGCGTAGAAATGCTATTCACTCATACTAGGAGTCTTTGAGAACATGTAATGAACAGAAAACGATTACATATTTTTAGCCAGTGAGAACTCCTGTATTTCTCGTGGAAGGAAAAATAATGCTGTTTGACTAATAAAATTATCTTTATTATTCACAGATTTTATCGTGAAATATCGCTGTATCAATAATATTTATATACGTTTTAACCATGCGAGAAGCAAATGCTGATAATTGATGAGCCACAGATGTGTTTATTTAATAAAAGTTAAATGAACATTATTAGTATCTTCACTAATAGGCTCGAGCATATAGAGTTTGAACGGACAACGCTAAATTACATAAAATCCGGATACAAAAGGATATAAAAGTACTCTGCTGGGTTAACAATTAAATTAATTTTAAAAATTCAATGTAATGGACAAGGACAAAGCTATATTTACGCTATATTTAGCCGGGTGCTAATTTAGCCGGGTGCTATATTTAGCCGGGTGCTATATTTAATACAGAGCGCTTAGCATGCCCGCTATTTTCTCGCTTGTCGCTCAGTGTGTCCCTTTTTTAGTGAAGGATGCACTGAGCAACGGAAAAAATGACTCCCGGGCTACCTTGGAAGCTTACCTTTCCCACAGCTGGCGCACTTGGGTGCAAACATGCGATGGTAGTCATTCACACAGTAGATCTTATTGTCCACGTCGACGGTGAACGGCACGCCGTCGAGGCACTCGTTGCACACGCAGCAACGGAAACAGCCCGGGTGGTAGGACTTGCCCATGGCTTGCAAGATCTGACCACACAGAGAACTGTATTAAAACATGCCCATGGACCAACAGTGTTGAAGAAAATAAAAGCTTGGAGATCATTGCACAAAGTGGATTACTGTCTGTTTATATGTATAATATGCATCAATAGCTGACGCCTGCGACTTTGTCTACGTAGAATTTTGTTATCATCATCCTGCGGGAACTATGCAATTTTCCAGGCAAAAAACTATTTTATTCCTCAGTGGAAAAAGAGTCTCCTTGCCAAATTTCATCAATATTAGTCAAGCTTACCGTGAAGAGGTAACCAACAGATGGACAGAGTTACTTTAATTTTATTATTACATTATCAGCAAATTAGCAAATATTTGTCATTTAGTATTATTAGTAAATTAGTAATATTAGCTTTAGCATGAATATGGATGAATTAAAATAGAAGTAAATAAATTAAACTCACCAATTCCATGATCAGGTGTCCACATATTGCACATTTCTCAGCAGTCTGTTGGAACCCTGAGTACTGTAGAAGAAACAAAACAATTACATCAACTCTGCATATGCTACCTATCAGTCAGGTATGTTTTGACTGCCACAGATAAAAACATCATACCATCTTACATCATGTATGGGGGTTCATCAGATTTTTAAATAATTTATGCATAAAATATAATTGTATGTTACCAAGTAGTCCTCCTCGCAGTAGACCTTCCCATGCACGTTGTAGAAGTCCTTGCCCCGCAGCGCGCGGCCGCACGAGCAGCAAATGAAGCAGTTGGTGTGGTACAGGTTGCCCATGGCCTGGCACGCCTGCCCCGCGCCTGTCACGCCCGTGCCGCACGTGTGGCATATTCCTGCAGTATTATAACTTTGTAACTCATGTTTATTTAAAAAAAAAAAGTTTGTTTAGTTAATTCAGTTACCAAAGTATTCTCCTTCCTCATCCTGTCTCTCCATTTCTTCTTCAAGCTGTCGAGTGAGCTCCTCGATCTTGCGCTGAGCCTCACTAGGCCCGGCGGGGCGCGGCGGCGTGATGCTGAAAGGCAGCAGGCTCTTACCGCGGCCCCCCGAGCCGCGGGAGCCGCGCGAACCGCCTGACACCCCTGACACGCCAGACACGGCCGACACGGAGCTCGGCGTGGGGCTTGGCGCCGGGGACTGCGCTGGCGAGCAAAGCGATACCATCCCTGACGCCAGGCTCCGCGACCCCATTGACTCAGAACCTAGTGACACATTGTCCCTATTAGCCGCAGCTACTGCTGCAGCTGGTACACCTCCACTCATGCAAACATAATCAGAACCATTGGTATCCTCCACTATTTGCATACGGCTCCCAGTTGTAGGTTTAGGAGCATAACCTCCATTTATATTTGGGGGTTTGTCTGCTCCTGGATTGTTATTTGGTTTTGTGTGATAAAACTTTGAGGTCTGGCCGACTGGAACCTCCGTCGCCACATTAGCTTTAGGCCTTTGGGCACTAGGAGCTATAGACGCATAAATAGCGGTAGAAGGAATTGGTACCCCTTTACTATCAAAACTGGAAGATGTGCCATTTTTTAGCAAAGCAGTTACATCAGTGTACTTGGGTGGGGCTGATTTCATAACTGTGTAATCACCACTAGGGCTCTCTTGTGAATTATATGGTGGTGGTGGTGGAGGAACCTTCTCAGCTTTGCCTTTATCACTGAGCAGCAGTTGAGAGATGCTTCTGTTGGATGCAATGTTAGGCACTTGAGGTCCCGGCAAAGATCCTTGCTGTACAAACCTTTGCTCATTCTTTTGATGCGGTTTATACTCATTTTTTGCATCACCATCTGAGCACAGCATGTTTTCGTAAACAGCAGGGTTTGGCTTGGCCTTGCAATTGACAGGCACCTGGGGCTGCGCCTTGCTGTAGCGCGTGTCGTAATACCCGTCAGAGACGGGCGGCGGCGGCGGTGGTGGCGCGCCCGCCTGGTACAGCTGGTGGAAGTACGGCGGCTGCTGGGAGCGCTGTTCCCCGTAGTACTCTATGTTTTCGTACACGGGCGGCGGAAACTGAGAATTTGGATTGGCCGGGATCTCATACAGGTCCTCGGTTTGATAACTGAGGGACCTCTGCGATTTACTATCTATAGCCCTCGTAGGACTCGTGGGAAGCGCTGGTGTGTTTATATCGCGTTTGTTGATAGATGCGATTGTCTCCACACGCTTAGGAGTCGCGAATTTCGATGCAGCTATCACATTTGATCGCTCGTAAAAGCTATAATCCTGTCTGTTATTCTGGGTGTTGTCCAATACGAAGCTCTCAATGGCTCCCACAGGCCGGGTCTTGGCTAGGGAATTTGTTTTCGATGTCGCAGCGCCGTGCGCTTGCTCAGTGCCGTCCTCATCTTTGTTAGACAATTTCAAATCTTGCAGTCCGAGTATACAGCGTTGCTCCTCAAAGTTATTTCTTCTTGAAGGATCCATTGTACTGAATGTCACTGTATAAAAAAATATGTATTTTTTTTTTTTTTTTTTTTTTATTAATGGCAATAAACAAGTTCCAGGGTTGACGGAACGAACGATTGTGCCAATGACAAAAGTGAGGAAACGGCGGAATTTAAAAGTATACACGGAATTTAGGATTTAGGAACAAGCGGATTAGATCAGGACAGTTGAAAGTGATGAATGATGGGTAAGAGAAATAATCAAGATTAAAAACACATATATACTTAGTTAAATTTCGATATCATTACTATCAATAAAACAGGCTAAGGAAGCATATACATTTAAATCATTTGATGATAGAAGGCAAAGAATGGATGTTGGTAATGGAATAGATAAAGATATAATATTATTATATAAGGAAACACGGTCATATAGTGGACATGACAAAAACATGTGGTTCAGATCTCCCACCTCCGAACCACATTCACATGCAGGGCTGTCAATAATATGAATTTTTGCAAGATGTTCCGGAGTGCAAACATGACCTAAACGCATTCTTATTAAGACACTAGTACTCTTTTTACAAAATTTAAATTTAAAAAACCAAGGCTTACAAGGAATAAAGGGCTGTATACGACTGTAAATTCTACCTTTTAGAACGCAGCTCTGAGACCAATACTCTTGCCAAGAGTGATTAAGATATATTCGCGGAAGATTAATCAGATCGTGTGTGTAGTTTTTGTAAGGGAACATATCACCATCTTCAATCGCTTCGTTGGCAATTTTGTCGGCCTTTTCATTACCTCGGATGCCGCAATGACTTGGTACCCAAGCAAAAGCTACTGAGAAACCTTGAAGAAGACACTCATACAATTTAGATCTGATTTCAACGATTACCGGATATGATGGAGATGATCTACAAAATGGGTACTTTTCAAGAGCCTGCAGAGCGCTAAGAGAGTCAGAGAAAATAACAGATTCCTTTAGTTTCATGATGAGAACATATTCTACTGCCTTTAAAAGGCCAAACGCTTCCCCAGTAAAAACTGAAGTCTCGGGTGGTAATTTGACATGTTGAGTTATTTTATATTGACTATGATAAACACCCACACCAGTATATCCAGATGGAGATCTTTTTGATGCATCGGTATAAATGTAATGCCAACCCGGCCAAATACTATCCACTGTGCAATTAAAATACGCATTAGAATTCAAATTGCGTCTATCAATTTTTAAGTTATACTCAATATTGGGAGACAATGTAAGAGCCTGGTAATTGCAAGTAAATAAAGGAAGATTGATGGATCTGTGAGTAGGAGCATCTAAAGAATAAAATTTTTGCAAACTTTTAACTAAACAGGGAGGAGACTTATGAGTCCAATAACGCGATGTGCTGACATGGGAGGATAAATTTTCCAATTTACTTAAAATAGGGTGCTGAGAAAGCTGAATGGAACGATATAAATATTTATCTGATAGAAACTGACGTCTTAATTTGAGAGGAGGGTCACAACACTCTACCTGTAAAGCGTTTATCGGACTTGACTTCATAGCACCAGTAATTAACCTGAGACATTTAGATTGGATTAAATCTAGTTTTTTTAACCCAGCGGAATTACTTGGTTCTAATAAAAACGATCCATAGTCAATTTTACTTCTAATTAAGGCATTATAAATTAATTTTAAGGAAAAGGGATGCGAACCCCACCAAACACCGGACAGACATCTGAGAATATTTAATAGTCTTTCACACTTAGCTGCAATATAATCACAGTGTGGAAGACCTGAAAGCTTAGAATCAAATATAACCCCTAAAAACTTAACTTGATTTACTTGAGAAATTTGTTCACTATTATACCGTAAGGCAACTTCAGGACTTACTCTCATTCTACTAAAAACCAATACTGAACTTTTGCTGGTGGATAACTCTAATCCATTTGAGCAGAGCCAAATATATAAACTGTCTAATGCAGAAGAAATAACATCACTAGCTTTAGCTATATTATTATCAGAATAGTAAATTAAAAGATCATCTGCATACTGTAAAACATTAACAGGGCAGTTAAGGGACGATTCAAGGTCATGGGTGTAAACGTTATAAAGAATTGGGCTTAATACAGATCCTTGGGGCAATCCCTTCCATACAACTCTGTCCAATTCCAAAGCGTCAGTAGAAACGGTAATGTACCTTTCGGCTAAAATGTTGATAATGAAATTAGACAAGCATGAAGGAACATTGAGTTTGTTAAGTTTTTTAAGAAGTATGGTTAAAATAACATTATCGTATGCTGCAGAAACATCAAGGAAAACTGAGATAGTGGGATGATTAAGTGATAGTGCTGATCTTATGTCTGTGGTAAATATACTTAAACTATCCATTGTGCTTTTGCCCCTTCTAAAACCAAATTGGCTACTTGCTAGTAAGCCACTGGATTCCAAAAACCACTCAAGACGATTTTTTACTAAATGTTCTGCCAGTTTCAGAAGAACCGAAGATAGAGCTATAGGACGGAATGAAGAGGCTTCTGCAGATGATTTATTTGGTTTTAATATTGGAACAATTATTTGAGTTTTCCACGAGGCAGGAACCTTGCCTGTGAGCATGATAGTATTAATAATGTTTAAAAAATATGCTAATGAACAGTCACTAAGGTTACACAAAAAAGAATATGGAATTCCATCTTTCCCAGGGGCAGAGTCTTTAAGGCCACATAATACGCCCTTAAGTTCTGTTAAAGAAAAAGGCGACTCAATATTTGATTGTATGGATGGACCATCAAGGATTGGAGTAAAGGAAGATTGGGTTAAAACTATTTCTTGAGGAACTGAAGCCGGGGCTACTTTGTCTAAAAACTGATCCGCCAATGACGGTGAAATCAAAGAAATATTATTGTCACTAAAAGCTGATCTAAATCGTTTAACCTTTTGCCATACCTCAGAGGAACTAGTTTGTGGTGAGATGGAAGTACAAAAGTTCCTCCAGCCTTGGAGCTTTTTCTTTTTAAGAAGTTTCTTTGTACTGGCAACAACCTTAGAAAGATTTGACAGATTCTCAAATGTCATATTGTTAGCATAATTTAGTTCAGCTTCTTTTCTCGATTTTATGGCTGCCGTACAATCACTATCCCACCAAGGCGGAGAAGACAATTTATCAGATCTTGGGTTTTTTACTGGAAATACTATATCTGCCGAATCGATTAACGTTTTAGCAAAACCCTCAGCGCAAACAACCTCATTTCCTGGAAAAACAGTAGGTAAAGAAGCGGTTCTTTGATCCACTTCCTTTCTGAATTCATGCCAGTCTGCATGTGTCAAGATATGTTTTAAACGAGAACCGCGACTCTGGGTATTGTATGAGCGTTTATCTTTATCTGGAAGGGAGATCACTATAGGAAAATGATCGCTACCAAAAGTCGACGTGAGAACTTGCCAAGACAGAGTTGAAGCTAAATTAGCAGTAGTAATGGACAAATCTATAGCACTAACTGCGACATTAGGCTCTGTTCGACGCGTCGGACTACCATTATTTAAGAAACAAAGATTGTGGCTATCTAGAATGTCTAATAGCTCCTCACCAAAATGGTTAGTATTAGCACTGCCCCAAGATTGATGATGGCAATTAAAGTCGCCAAGAAGCAAAAAGGGTCTGGGAAGATTTGATAAAATTGAATTGATTTCACTAAATATAGTAGAAGATGGATGAGGAATATAAATAGATACAAGTAATATATTATTTACATGAGCAGCAATAATAGAATATTCATCGCTATGAGAAGGAAGAGAAAAAGGAGAAAAATGAAAATAATTTTTGATGAGTAGAGCAACACCACCATACCCATCAGATCTGTCTTCACGCAAAATAGAGAAACCAGAAATTTTAAAATAAAAATCTGGCTTCAACCATGTTTCTTGTAGAGCTACTACAATGGGTTTATATTTGTTTAATAAGAAAAGCAGATCGCTTTTCTTACTGACTATGCTGCGGCAATTCCACTGAACAATCTTGAGATTGTCCATGGATGTTCAGGAACTGGGTCAATATTTCAAACATAGGAGCAACGTTGGACGGTGAATTGATATTTGACTGTGTTTGTGTTAAATAACTTAATAAAGCAATTATGAGTTCTGTAACAGAAGGACTATTATTATTGTTTTTATTATTGGAATCTGATGTGTTTTGTTTTACAGCAGGAGGGGGCATATTGTAATCTTTAATAAGGGCTTTATGAGCTTCTTGATCATACCCTTTAGATAAAGTGGGAGGAGATCTTGGCTTTAAGAATACTGTTTTTTTGTAGGATTTTGTAGTGGGATTTTTTACATGCGGTTCATCTTGACTGTTACGTGTATGTGCTGATATTACATCTGCAAAAGATTTTGATATAGCTGGATGTAACTTTGAGGCTTCTGAGTAAGAGATGTTTGAAGTTGCCATACTATATTTAATTTTTTTTTGACGGTCAAGTTCAGGACAAGATTTACTATTTGCATAGTGATGCCCTGCGCATAAGCAGCAGGATGCATCCTCTGGAGCAACATCGCAAGAAGCACCGGTGTGGCCTTGGCCGCACTTATAGCAACAAGGCTTCGACCTGCACTGCATTTTAGTGTGACCAAAGCGACAACAGTTGTAACACTGGATTGTGGGGAAAATGTATAATTCCACTGGCAAACTATTGTAACACATGAACACTCTTTTCGGGAGAGCTTGGCCATCAAATGTCAGAACAACTGTCTGGGAAGGCTTCCATGTTGGAGTGCCTGAAACCATTACCTTATAGTTCAGGCGTCTCATTTTTATTATATCGCCAAATCCCATGGGAACTTTAATATTCTCTTTGACCTCCTCAGGGGTCCATTCTTCCGGAACACCACGAATAAGTCCCATCCTGGTAACATTGTATGTAGGTATAAAGGCTTTTAGCTTATGGGCAGTTAAGTTGGCATCAGATATGAAAGAGTTAGCATCCATAAAGTTGGAGAAAGAAACTGCAACCCTATTCCTCCCAATTCGTTTGACACTACCATTTACAATATTAGAGTACTTTTGTCTCAATAAGAAGTTGCCGAATGTAACTGGATGTAAGGTGGTAGAATCAGATGGTGATGTTTCAATGCGCTGCACGTGAACTAGGTAAGGAAATGCATCTGTCGCTTGATAGACCTTTCTACCAACGGGAATTTTGATGGAGTTATCCAGGGAAGCATTTGTGTCCATTTTATTTACTTTTGTATTGTCTATGATGTTAATGGCTGTTGCTGGTATCTCGGGATCACTGTCGCATTTGCAACCCTTATTAGGGTCGGAACCAACATGGCTGTGTGTGCGTTTTTTTTTGTTGCAAGATTTGCAAATCTTCCTTGCACGATATCTTTTAAGATTAGATTTTTTTACGTTAGCACCAGACGCTGATGCGTGCGAAGCATCGGTATCCATGTCTAAACTCGAGCCATTATCATCATTGTTCGTGTAATTCTTCACCGTAACATAAAAAGACGGTTGGGGAACAGATGAACCCCCAGGGTCAGGGGGCTCATTGTCACCCATATTTACAAAAATAAACTAATCTACTTACCAATAAACAGCTACAACTACACAAAATGAAATATATACAAACAAAATGGAAATATTTACACTTTACAACTTAAATGATCCTATAATTAGAATTTAAATATTTTTCCCAAAAATGAAATTCAAAAAACGCGTCCGCCAACTTTGAAAGTTTCCCGCCTTTTTTCAAAAAATATGTATTTAATTGAAAATTAACACTTTTCAGAGACATGAATCATAATCTTTCGCTTTCTTATAAAACCTCAAACAAAACATCAAATCGGATCGGAAAGCCATAAAGTGTTTCTCACAATGCCACAGCTCAGCTCAAGTCTATGATAATATTGATAGTAATAAAATTTAAATCAAAATAAAATTCAAAGTGCTTTTAAGTTAATGACCATTAGCACTTCTTTGGACAATTCATGCCATCATAGAGCGTTTTTCATAGTTTTGAAAATTGTGAATAAATTTCTTTAAAATTTTAATTAATACCTTGGCTGAATGGGTCATATTCATATGCAAACATTACACGGTCACTTTAAAAAAGTACGTAAAGTGTCAAATCCAATGATACCATTTAAAGATACAACAAAATAACGTGAAAGTGCCCAGCAAATGAAGAATTCAAGTGAAAACGCGTATTCCCTTTTTTTGTGACCCCCAAGTATCCGCGGGCTGCTGCTCGCCGTAGCTCGCCGTAAAGTACACTATCGCTTTACGGAAGGCATGAGCAGCTGACAGGACGTGACTAGGACAGACTGACAACTCTGACGGTGACAGGACTTTAATATACAGAAATTTACAAAACACATCAGACGTGGCTGTATGGACTCAGTTCCTTTGCCTATCCCTTATGGGATGAATTAAAAAAAACGATACCATATTATATTAATAAAATAAAATAAATAAAATTCAATTTGCAGGTGCGACGCCCATATTTTAAAAACACAAATAGGTACTTAAATTAAATATTTGTTTTTATCCCTATAAACGTACCTACTTCAATAAAAATAATGAAATGCAAAAACTTCAGTAGTGGAAATGGTGGCATTGATAATGGCCTCGTGGTGAGTGCCGAAACGCGTCAGCGTTTAGTTTAGTGGTGGTGTTGATAGTTGGGTCTTGTGGCATGTGTTGATTCGTGTAGCAGTGGAAGCGGAAGTGTTGCATGAAAACATACATTTGCCGCACAGATATAAATAATTTTCACTTGTGGTCGTGGGTGAGCAAAGTAATTGTTTTTAGTTTATAAATATATAAAACACGTAATGCCTATAAAATTTGAAGGTTGCCCTCCATTTCCCTGAGATCCCGTCATCACGTCCTGACTTGGTGACAATGGGACCACCTCCAGAGTATACACTTTCAAATAAAAGAAGAATTTTAAAAATCGGTCTATAATTGACGTGGTAATCACTGTACATACACAAAAAAAATACAGTGGAATATAGAACCTCCTTCTTTTTTGAAATCGGTTAAAAATATGATCTAACAACACTGTTTGCCCTTCACTCCACTCACACATTCATTACTCAATCGATGTCGTGACTGCGTGTCAGCCCCCCGACTACGAAGTGCAAAATTCGAACTTCGTATCGTGCCGTCCCTCTCAAACTAATATTATTTAACACGAGAGTGAGCGGGATGATACGATACGAACTTCGATTTTCGAATTTCGTAGTATGGAGGCAGCCCCCCCGACTACGAAGTGCAAAATTCAAACTTCGTATAATGTCGTCCCTCTCAAGCTAATATTATTTAACACGAGAGTGAGAGGGATGGCACGATACGAAGTTCGAATTTTGCATTTCGTAGTCGGGGGGGCAGTCATGAGCGACCAACTTCATTCCATTCCCATCTTTGTCGTCGTGGTGGTTGATTTGATTGGTTAAAGTGAATGAATTTGCTATTTTGCTGCTGTGCTGCGCCACCACGCACAGACTGTGCGTACATAGTCTATTAGTCTTTCTAATCTGTGGTGCTGCGTCCGTGAGGGCGTGTGTCTGTGTCGGCTGGCGTGGTAACTTACCTTACTTACGCCATTATTTCCGATTCCGAATTAATGAGTTCTGAATTGCGTCTCTATGCAGTCACTCGCTTTTAGGTCCTCGAAAAACTAATTCAAAAAAACAACATGTATGATACAGAAGACGATCAATACGAAGAAGAAGATGTGGAAGAAATCTCATCGGAGCTGTGGCAGGAAGCCTGTTGGATTGTTATCAACGCATACTTCGACGAAAAAGGTTTGGTTCGACAACAGTTAGACAGTTTTGATGAGTTCATTCAAATGTCTGTACAACGCATTGTAGAAGATTCGCCACCCATTGAATTGCAGGCGGAAGCGCAACATTCTTCTGGTGAAATAGAAGTACCACCAAAATATCTGCTAAAATTTGATCAAATTTATCTCTCTAAACCCACTCATTGGGAAAAGGATGGTGCACCATCACCTATGATGCCGAATGAAGCCCGTCTACGTAATTTGACGTATTCTGCGCCTCTCTATGTTGATATTACCAAAACCATTGTTAAGGAAAATGAGGATCCTATTGAAACTCAGCATCAAAAGACATTTATTGGTAAAATCCCAATTATGCTGAGGTCTACTTACTGTCTACTGAGCAATCTCACTGACAGAGATTTAACAGAGTTGAATGAGTGCCCCCTTGATCCTGGTGGTTATTTCATCATTAATGGGTCTGAGAAAGTGTTAATTGCACAGGAAAAAATGGCTACAAACACTGTATATGTGTTTAGTATGAAGGACGGAAAGTATGCTTACAAAACTGAAATAAGATCATGTCTAGAGCATAGCTCAAGACCAACATCCACGCTATGGGTCAACATGATGGCCCGTGGTGGTCAGAGTATTAAAAAGTCTGCTATTGGGCAAAGGATAATTGCTATTGTGCCTTACATTAAACAAGAGATACCTATTATGATAGTATTCCGAGCTCTGGGCTTTGTTGCTGATAGGGATATTCTGGAACACATTATTTATGACTTTGATGACCCTGAAATGATGGAGATGGTGAAACCATCGCTTGATGAAGCTTTTGTTATTCAAGAACAAGGAGTAGCTCTCAATTTCATTGGATCCCGTGGAGCTCGACCAGGAGTGACAAAGGAAAAGCGAATAAAATATGCTAGAGAAATTTTACAAAAGGAAATGTTGCCTCATGTTGGAGTCTCTGACTTTTGTGAAACCAAAAAAGCATATTTTTTAGGTTACATGGTGCATAGACTCTTGTTAGCTGCGCTGGGTCGCCGAGAATTAGATGACAGAGATCATTATGGAAATAAAAGATTGGATTTAGCGGGCCCTCTGTTAGCCTTTTTGTTCAGGGGCTTATTCAAAAACTTGTTGAAAGAAGTCCGAATGTATGCACAAAAGTTCATTGACAGAGGAAAAGACTTTAACTTGGAGTTGGCTATCAAAACAAAAATTATAACAGATGGTCTTAGATATTCCCTTGCCACAGGAAACTGGGGCGACCAGAAGAAAGCTCATCAAGCTAGAGCTGGTGTATCTCAAGTATTAAACAGATTGACCTTCGCGTCAACTCTGTCGCATTTGCGACGCGTGAACTCGCCTATCGGACGTGACGGCAAACTGGCTAAACCTCGTCAGTTACATAATACGTTATGGGGCATGATTTGTCCTGCAGAAACTCCTGAGGGAGCTGCTGTGGGTCTTGTCAAAAACCTTGCTTTGATGGCTTACATTTCTGTTGGAAGTCAGCCCTCACCAATCTTGGAGTTCTTGGAAGAATGGTCCATGGAAAATTTAGAGGAAATAGCACCTTCAGCCATTGCTGATGCTACAAAGATATTCGTAAATGGATGCTGGGTTGGAATACATCGTGATCCTGAACAGCTGATGGCAACATTGCGCAAGCTTCGACGGCAGATGGATATTATAGTTTCCGAGGTGAGCATGATTCGCGACATACGAGATAGAGAAATTCGTATCTATACTGACGCAGGCAGAATTTGCCGCCCTCTTTTGATTGTAGAGAATGGTACATTGCTACTGAAGAAAAAGCACATTGACAGCCTCAAAGAGAGAGATTACAACAACTATGGTTGGCAGAATTTAGTTGCCAGTGGAGTTGTTGAATATATTGACACTTTGGAAGAAGAAACCGTTATGATAGCCATGAGTCCAGACGATTTAGCACAAATAAAGGAATATGCATATTGTTCTACATATTCCCACTGTGAGATTCACCCTGCAATGATATTGGGAGTATGTGCCTCAATTATTCCATTCCCTGATCACAACCAAAGTCCCAGGAACACTTACCAAAGTGCTATGGGTAAACAGGCTATGGGAGTTTACATCACCAACTTCCATGTCAGAATGGACACTCTTGCTCATGTCCTGTATTACCCGCATAAACCATTGGTCACAACACGCTCCATGGAATACCTACGATTCAGAGAATTACCAGCTGGAATAAATTCGATTGTAGCAATTCTATGCTATACTGGTTATAACCAAGAAGACAGCGTCATCTTGAATGCATCTGCTGTAGAAAGAGGTTTCTTCAGATCTGTATTTTACCGCTCTTATAAAGATTCGGAGTCGAAAAGAATTGGTGACCAAGAAGAACAATTTGAGAAACCAACACGACAAACATGCCAGGGCATGAGAAATGCTTTGTACGACAAACTAGATGAAGATGGAATTATTGCGCCAGGAATTCGCGTATCAGGAGATGACGTAGTGATTGGAAAAACAATCACTTTACCCGAAAATGACGATGAACTGGAGGGTACAACCAAACGCTATTCAAAGCGTGATGCTTCAACTTTCCTACGTAACAGTGAAACTGGAATCGTAGATCAAGTCATGCTGACGTTAAACAGCGAAGGTTACAAGTTTTGCAAGATTCGTGTAAGATCAGTACGAATCCCTCAAATCGGAGATAAGTTTGCTTCGCGCCACGGCCAAAAGGGTACGTGTGGGATACAGTATAGGCAGGAAGACATGCCTTTTACCTGTGAAGGTTTAACACCAGACATCATTATTAACCCCCACGCTATCCCATCTCGTATGACAATTGGCCATTTAATTGAATGTATCCAAGGGAAAGTGTCTTCCAACAAAGGTGAAATTGGCGATGCAACTCCATTTAACGACGCAGTGAATGTACAAAAAATTTCTTCACTTCTGCAGGAATATGGTTATCACTTGAGAGGAAACGAAGTTATGTATAACGGCCACACGGGAAGAAAAATAAATGCGCAAGTATTCTTAGGACCCACTTATTACCAGCGCCTCAAACATATGGTCGATGACAAGATACACTCAAGAGCTAGAGGCCCTGTACAGATTCTAGTGCGTCAACCTATGGAGGGCAGAGCAAGAGATGGAGGCTTGCGGTTCGGAGAAATGGAACGCGATTGCCAAATTGCTCATGGTGCAGCTCAATTTTTGCGTGAACGTCTGTTTGAGGTCTCGGATCCTTACCGCATACACGTTTGCAATTTCTGTGGTTTAATTGCGATAGCCAACCTTCGCAACAATACGTTTGAGTGTAAGGGGTGCAAGAACAAAACTCAAATATCGCAGATTCGTTTACCGTATGCTGCCAAGTTATTGTTCCAGGAGCTGATGTCGATGAACATTGCCCCAAGATTGATGGTCGTGAGCTAGATAGTAAGTTTAATGTTATTTTAGGATAACTATGTAATTTACTGGAAATTAAAAAAACTATAATTTTAAAAGTTTTATTCTAGTTTTATTATCACAAATCGACAACATTAAATGCATCTTACTTAACACAACAATTACAATATAAAAGTGGACAATACTCCTCTAATTAATAGTACTTATCAAATGTAATAGTCAACATAAGATCTTGAGGTATATATTTTTTATTTATAAATTATGGAAGTGCATGATTATTTAACAAACAATAAAATATGAAACAACAAATATAATAATTGATTTGGAAGAAATACAGTAGTTAACATAACATTCCACGCGCTGTATTATCGTTTTACGACAGAAGTATATTAATTATTATTTTTAATACAGTTGTTCAAAAAGTGGTACTTTTTGTGGCTACATGTCGTGCGGAAAGTTGTATATTTCACACTAGGCTTTTTACTTTTCCAAGGCGCCGGTGGAAGCAGCTCCTCCGCCGCGGGCGCCGGCGGGTCGTCGCAGGAAAGCTCCTGCCGGCTCACCGCTTTTGTTTTCATTGTAATTTTCTCGCAAATGGAGGTATTAAAAAACATCTTTTGGTACACGTGCATCATTTTCACTCGTTCCTAGTCTCGACCCTCGCCTAGCGGCTCGGGCCTAGACACCTCAGCACTCGTGCAAAATGACATACTTTCCGTACTTATATCTAAAAGTGTAATATAACTATTACAAGCGCTGTAATGTGTTTTTTAATTTTGCACTTCGGCTTTGGTTTAGCGATGTGTACATTCGTTGTACAGTCAGAATAAATATGGACCATAAATCGGAGCCGAAAGGAGCTTGAAATATTATGTACTCACTATTATTGATTATTATATTCGATTGTGTCTTCAAGATTAGATTATGGTCCATTGGTCCGGTTAATTCCATATGTAATCATGCAGACTGTACGCAAATGTACAATTATACCTATTTCTTTATTAGCAGCGAACTAAGTAATTACCACTAGCCGACATATTGATGATAATACTAAAATTTTTAACAATATAATTTGGAGCACCGACGATGAAATGAATTAATAGCAAGCAGCATGTTTTAATGCTAAGGAAACTCTAGCGATTTTAAAGAGAGCTTGTTTTTTTTTCTATGATTAAGTAAGAAAATATATTGTTAAGTAAGTACATACTAACTTATTTGCGGAAATATTGTGCAATACAATATACATACTTACATCAAAAGTGTCTAGTGTATTCATACATGTTTGATCTCGACATTCCTGAGCAGTGTCTTCGACATTGATTAATAAAGGGAGATTACTTTATTAGACTAATAATTTAATTGCTACTTAAAAAAGCATTTTCATAAATCATTAGACATGATATTTCCTAGTCCCAAGTATTTTCTACTTTGTACCAAGGTACAGCAGTTACTCTTAAATAGACTTTACTGTACAACTTATGTATCTACATATAAGCTCCTGTCAGAAACTCGGCTCAATGATAGATAACATTGAAGGAAACTAAAATTATATATAGGTAGTAAATAATATCGGTCCTTTGTAAAGGGGGGACTATTGGGAGGTTGGTTGATAATTTCCCCTTTTACAAAATACCGACGGTATAAAGTCACAGTTAAGCGTATACGAGTCTTATTTATGCATCTTACTGAATTCTCAAGGGAAGAGCAAAATATTGTGTCTAAGTATCTAAGTTCAGATTCAGAAAGTGTCATCAAAAATTTAGTTTCAATTTGAGTTAAGATCAAAATAATGCTAAGAATTTCGACGACATTGAAGAGAACATTTTATGAAGATATTTGCATTGTCGGTCTAATTCAAGTAAACATCTTTCAGAGAAAAATACACGATAGAGAGCAATATTATAAAATTACGGCTTATCGAAGTATCGATTTATGGACGTTCTATAAAGTAAATTTGGTCGTGGATTATAAGTGTGGACGTAATAGTAAAACTTTGTGTAAACCTATGATAACAGGATTTACAAGACACGTGAATGATGATACGAAAAATGTCTCCTATATTAAAAACTAAGTTTAGTACCAAGAAAAGTAGAAAAGGCAAAATGTTAAATTTAATTTAAGTTGTTGTTAATTTTAAGTTTCTCCTTTCTGTTCATTTCTGCCACCTAATTTAGCTTCTTCATCTTGGTTTCTGTATTTTGGTTGTCTGTAAGAGATCGCTTTTAAGCGATAAGACCGCCTATTGTCTACCATACCTGTTTTCTGTAATCTCTTTGTACTATTTTTGTGGTTTTCAATAAAGAATATTTGTATTGTATTGTATTGTATTGTTTCTTTAAGGGGGAGAAACAGAAAAACGATAGATTAGCTTTTTCACATTAAACTTGTGTTTGCATTGAACACATGCAAAGTTTGAAATAGAAATATACTTGCAAAGCAAAGAGTCGACAAGAATACGTTAATAGTGGCGAAGGGAAGGATCGAGATGAAATGGATGAGACCGTATGTTTTTTTTTTTTGTTTTTTGTCTAAACTGTTTATAGTACATATAACTGAATTTTACAGCGCATTGGTTTTACTGTAATGATGTAAAATTGTTTTCACAAATAAATAAATAACTGGAAAATTAGAGGAGAACACGAAAGTACAAAAATGTGCTTAACTATGTTGACAGCTGTAAAAAATAACTGAAATAATAGTATAGTACCTTCTAACAATCGTACAGTACGATTAATCTAAATTTAACAAACTCAGAGTAATCGTACTGTACAAGCAACTCTGTCACCAAATTGCGCATATCATCGATATTTAACAAATTTCATATAAAGAAACTAGTCTGAAATTTCACTTTTAGATACGAGTGTGTCAATGTGTTCAGATCACCCACACATGACGAGCGTAAATAGGTACGAAGTGGTGGTTTGAGACTCGTCGCTTTAAGTTGCCTTTTTTAAAGGTGTCTGTGTGTCTGTGTATCCACGGTGTCGTCAATGTGTTCAGCGGTCGGGCGGCGGCGGCAGCGCGCGCTGCTCCTCGGCGTCCTCGTCCTTGGGCCGGCTCCACTTTATCATGGTCTCCGGCGACCGGTAGAGGAACACTAGCTTAGCAAATAGATCTTCTTCGAGAGCGAGCTCCAAAGCTTCGCGTACCTGAAGGGTGAAGTTAAAGTGAATTTTAAAAACAGAATAAATCAACTTGTGTTAATATTCATATGTGAAGCGAAAACTGGATATTTTTTTAAGAATATAGCCCGCACGGAGGAATGTTTGATTTGGTACACACAGTAGAACCAGTCCTATTCCTTTAACGCAATTTTGTTTGTCAGTTGACAAACTACCATACCACTTTTATTTTGTACCCGCTGAACCCACATACTCAGTTTAAAAAGTCGAAAATTTTAAACAGTGCACCGACGCAGTTTTAATTTGAGATAGGTACTAGATTCTAAAACTTCTCTCGCTGTAAATGCGGCTCAATTTCAAATGAACGGCTATTGCCTAGATTTAATAAAGAAATTAGCTAACGGTTGGCACAAAACATTCATTCACTCACTGCATTGCCTGCATTATTGGTTTCGGACAGATACAAATTTCTTGCATAGACGGTGGCGCCGCTATTATATCGTTTACTGAAAGTGAGAAAAGTTTTTCCATGGCCCCTATTTCACCAACCTCACAAATGTCAGTTTATAATGTCAATTCGGTGGAAATGCTAACTTCATCATCTCCAGCGTTTTTTACGTCCCACTGCTGGGCACAGGCCTCCTCTCAGAATGAGAGGGCATCATCATCTCCAGAATTTTTATTTTAGAGCGTTCCATATTGAAAATTTAGATCGAATTGTAATTGTAAACTGACATTTGTAACGTTGGTAAAATAGGACCCTGTAGGGGCACTTACCAAGTAAATGTCGAGGCACAGTTGGAGCACCCTGTCGACGTTGGGAAGGTCGTCGAACATGATCTTAGTGTAGATGCCGGAGAAGAAGCC
The DNA here is from genome assembly GCA_963691665.1 of Clepsis dumicolana. Taxonomy (NCBI): domain Eukaryota; kingdom Metazoa; phylum Arthropoda; class Insecta; order Lepidoptera; family Tortricidae; genus Clepsis; species Clepsis dumicolana. Next base: position 5,418,378 of record OY829507.1, on the reverse strand, counting down.
TCGCAGCACGCGCGACGCCAGGAACACGAATGTCGTGTACAGTCCGATGATCCTGAGTGAGAACAAACGTTATGGTAAATGGTAACCACTGTCACTGTTGAGCTACTGTGGGACATTACGCCTACAAGTCAAACAAACTTCCTTAGACGGTTATCGGCTATAATTTATGGCATGTCACTGTGATTTGTACTGCCAGAAAGCTCCACATGCACTTTGTGCTACTTGGACTTCATAATTAAGTAGCAGCTTTGTTCAGCTTATTTATAATAATATCATGGGACAATTTACACCAATTGAACTAGTCCCAAACTAGGCAAAGCCTGTACTATGTGTACTAGACAAAGGATAAACATACTTAAATAGATAAATACACATACTTATATACATATTAAAAATCCAAAACCTGAGAACAAATATTCGTATTCATCCATCATACAAGCATCTGCCCCGACCGGGGGGATAGAACCCGAGACCTCAAGCTTCGTAGTCAGGGTCTCTAACCACTAGGCTATCCGGTTAAATTAAAACTTTTAGAGCAGGAAAAGAAAGGAGATGTTAACGCGCGATTTCACCTCTGACAAAAATTTTACATTATGTCTGTGCAAAATGCACGGGATCTATTGATTGAGTGCGTGTTTTTGGCATTTGTGTGACAGTTTTGTTTTAGTACGAGTTTGTAGGAACGTAACAAATTTTGACATGAGCGTGTGCTGTATGTGTGTACCTCATCCCCTTCGGAAAGTGGCAGAAAAATTGTAATGCATAGATAAGCCAAATGCGCCTCCCGTCTGTCTACTTTATGTTAAACACGACTAAGCAGTAAGTTTTAGTTTAGTCTAGTAGAATGTAAAAGTAGTTCGCCTTACCCTCCGCCGGAAATAAAGTTGAGTGTCTCCGGGAACAATTTGTCATTAAACGTGTACATGACCAGCATGTCACAGTTGTTTTTGGGAATTGACAGCAACAATGTATCCTGCAAAATATTTATTAATTTAATAGTAGGTAAAAATCGAAGTGTGAGCCATGCCCGATATTCTCAGCGATATTGTACAGAAACAAATAACTACAACTTAAAAAAGTTGAAAAACCCTGACATTTTCAATTCAAAGACCATTATCTCAAAAACTTCTAAACCGATTTTGATAAAACTTATCTAGAAACCATCTCGATTAAACTAGCTTTCGATTAAAAAAAATCTCATCCAAATCGGTTTACCGGTTTAGGAGGTACGGTGTCACAGATAGTTATACAGATACAAACGTTAAACTTATATTAACCCTCTATTTGCGTTGGGGCTAAAAACAATTTTTAAAAAAGGAAAACTGGTTTGTCTTACGCTCTGGTCGCAGGACTCGCGCACTCTCCAATACATGACGCCCCTGGTCCCGTCCCGCTCTAGCCTAAGTTGCACGTTGCGGTATATTCTCGCGTCCATGTCTAAAACAGAAGATTAAATAGTTATTTAAAAGTAATAAGCTTTTATTTAACTTGCACCGTTCACATGTATGTAAGTTGTCCACTTCAAAATTTGCAAGTTAACTTCGACCCACTTCCAGTGCAGTGGTATTTGTAGTTCGTAATTGGGACGACCGAAGGGCCGTGTTTTACAAAGCTACAAGTTACAATTTATAAGCGGAAGTCTCTTTAAAGAGACTTATTAAACACGGTCCCGGAGTCGGTCGTCCGGTTGGCCGGCCGCAGTGTCACTGCGCTGGGCCGCCGCTGCGCTGTGAGGGCGCATCGGCGTCAGCTTCAAGTTCAAGCCGGCAACAAAAGCGTCAAACTGCGCAGGATCAGGCTAAGTGGCGCGCTCTCGTTTCGAAGGCCAAGATTATTTTTGGGTCAGCCAATCTAGTTAGTTAGTCACTTCTAGTGGTCGGATTAACTTGAATTTCGTATGGATATTAGTTAGATGATAATACAATTGGTCATGCTTCATATTTTTGTTGTATGGTTTTTATAATTTATTTGGCAAATATAGACTATTTTAAGAAACTAATTTCGGTATTTTTATATTTAATGAATCCTATCTACATTAAAAATAAATATTAATTTATTGCTGACGTGACGTCATTAAACGCATAATGGATAATGTAGTCTTAGCCTGCACAAAAAAAAAATACAGTAAAGTCTATGGTAAAGTCAACGTCAAGGTGTTAAAGTCACTGCGGACGGCTAAACTCAAAAAAAATTGAAATCACTAACACTAACTGAACTTGTTTGAAATGGAAGACTACGACTGTTTCGTCCCTTTATGTCCAAATAACAACAGGGATAACCCGGGTTTGTTATTCGTACCAATCCCAGAATGACGGCGAGAGGAATGGTGTCGTGAAGTCAAGCAAAAATACTTCAAGAACTATTTGCAGTTTTGTTGTGAAGATCATATAAATGTATGTAGGTACCTATTTTAAACAAACATTACTTTTACACAATGTTTTAACATTAAAGTATTGACCATTGAGTACACGAATAAATTAATAAATTAGATTGTATTTATTATTATAATATTGTTTTATTTTGCTTTAGCTCCTCTTATTTCAGCGATGTTGTGGTTGCTAGAATTCGTCTTGAACTCCAGTATCATGACATTGTCGACTTGTGGCAAATTGCGAGAGTCGGCTTTTTCGAAATTAGCCGTCCTTTTTGCCATTTTCCGTGCCGTTAGAGGATAAAATGCTGCTGGTTTTACTCTTTGTGCTTAAATAACAAATAAATAAACAAACTACAAAACGAAACGACACGCCAATGTCAAGTTTGAGTTTGCGTTTGATAAAGACTAGACAGACGTGTCGTTTTTTTTTTAAATAAGCCAAAGGAATCATTAACCATTAAGCGTTTGATGACTCACAGAAAGGTCATATGAAGGTCAAAACATTTCAACGAATATCTTAATAATGTAAGACTTTTTTTAAAATCTGATTTACAGAAACTGTACCGAAAGCTTGTTTCTCGAAATGGTTTTGAGATTTCCATATTTATATAAAAAGTTAGCATGGCTAATTACAGTCAACATAAAATACAGTCAGCAAAAAAAAGCTTGCATTAAAAAAGAAATTTCTAACGTAAAACTTAACAAGTAACTAATTATGTAGTACTCCAACTATTACTACGGTTATTTATGACTTGAATTTCAGCAGCGTGTAATCATTGGACTTGATTGTTAATATTTAGCATGAAAACTGACTTGCTGTACGGCACATAATATGTCTTCATTATATTATAAATATTATAATGAACACACATGAGGGCGGATATGTTGATGGTGATTATAAAATTATAATTAGGTGTATATACATATAAATTTTACGGACCTGGATTGGACGGATCTTCAGGTATCAGTTGATACGCCGGCTTCGCGTCGCCCTTGTTGAAAACTTTCAAGAATTTAGGAAAAAGTTGGTCCACGTTCAGCCTATAAATTTAAAGGTCACAGTTTTTATGAAAGGATTGTGTATGAATGATGAGTCGTTAATAATGTTATACGCATTAAAAATAGACTTAAAAGATGTGACCACTTAGAGTCAACAGACGCCAATTGATGTCGTCAATCAATTCCAGAAAGATATCGTTGAAGACAGTTTTTACTAGGTCGAAGAGTCGAGTCGACAGATCTCATTCTTTAATCAATCGATGCCATACGTCGTTCAGTTGAGTGCGGTAACATTTGTAGAATACTTATGAAATACTAAATACGAACCAAGTGCGCAAATGTGCGAAATTACATTTGTAAATTGTTATAAGCTTTTCGGTGAAGGAAAATATCGCGAGGAAACCTGCACACTCCGGCGAAGCGATTCAATGGTGTGTGTGAAGTTCCCAATCCGCACTGGGCCCGTGTGGGAACGGTAGGCCAAGCCCACTCATTCTTAGAGGTGGCCTGTGCCCAGCAGTGAAACGCAAATAGGCTGATGATTATGGTGATGACGAACCAAGTATCCGATGTTTCATTGGATCGCAAAAGCCGGAGCAACGTGTCTCTCTCCGGGTTTCTCTTGCCGTTGATGTACGCCTCCAGTGGCATCTCCCGGTGATCCTCTATCGTGCGCGGATTCTGCACGTTGTTGCTCTGATGCGTTATGACGAAGGTGAACTTTACGATCAGCGAGGCGTCTAAAAAAATACAAAAAAATGTCTCATACCTCATTGAGAAATTAAACAAAAAAATATTTTAACAACAAATATTATAATTTAATATATAATTTTTATAATAAATATTTTTTTGAAGTCGGTTAAAAACTAAAACCGCCTTCAAAAACACATAAAATAACCCTCTAAAGCCATCAGTTTTATGGCCTACCATAAATATGAAGTCGGTGCGGTGAGAGCGGAATGCCTATTCTTTGAATGAAGCACCAACTTCATATTTGTGGTAAGCCATAAAACTGATGACTTTAGAGGATTATTTCATATGTTTTTGAAGGCAGTTTTACTTTTTGTTAAAAGATTTTTTATTTCACAATTTTTAATTACGTTAATATTTAAAATTATTATTCTCAAACTCCTAACCGTTAAGGACTTGTACCTTCCAACATCACCTCATCAACACGAGATGATGACTACCAGACGCAAGTACTTGAATAGCTTTCGAAAATATATAAATAATAAATAAATGATAATAGCCTATAAAATTTGAGGGTTGCCCTCGATTTCCCTGGGATCCCATCATCAGATCCTGACTTGGTGACAATGGGACCAATGGGACACTAGAAAGTATACCCTTTTAAACAAAAAAAAGTCTTTTTAAATCGGTCCAGCCGTCTCCGAGTAATCAGGGAACATACATAAAAAAAATATTCCGACGAATTGAGAAGGAACCTCTTTCTTTTTTGAAGTCGGTTAAAAAACAAAAAACTTGTCACCGTTAGATTTCACATTAAAATTTACTCAGAGCGATATCGCTTGTGTTAGTGACTAGAAAATCGTTTTAGTTTTGCACGCTAGAGGTCCCGTTCATGTGCATTACTATAATTTGGCACGGTAAGCGACAAAGAGTGTTATTGTACTGACTGGAGTGCACCTCGAGCTTGAGCCGCTCCAGCTCGGGCGGCGAGATCTCCCAGGTCAGCGTGGAGTTGGGGTTGATGAACACCACGGCCACGTCGTTGTACATATAGTTGGAGAGGAACGTCTGCGCCGTGCGGTCGCGCCCGTACTGGTTGCTTAGCTGCGTGTATTCCTGCTCCGTGAAACTGAACAAGTAACATTTACGTTAACAAAACTTGCTCATATAAAATAATATCATAGAGTCGCATAGAGATGACAACACGAGAGCGGTATCTTTCTTGCCTATTAGTAATTTTGTCGTTTATTAAATACACCGATCCTTATTTGTTTTTTGTACCTGCAATAATCAAACTTACACATCAATATTGTGCGATTGGGCAGACATCTGGTAGACCGGAAGGAATGGCCCGATTCGTATCTTGACAGTCACATCAGTTGGAGGATTCGGCTCTCCGACCTGAAAACGACCCACCATTTTACTATAGGCTTCTACCACTATTATAAAAAAAGAAAATAAAACTAAATAAAGCGAGTTTCTCACCGAGTTGCCAAACGCGAAGAACACTAGAGGGAACCAAATAATAGCAATGACGAAGGCAAGCACGCTTCCACCCAAAATATACTTCGAAGTACTAGACTTCTTCAAACCTCGTGGCTGAGGGTACTCGTCTTCTATGTAACGGGAACACTGTCAACAAACAAAAAATAGTTATAATGTTTACGTGTGAATTATGCATGCAAAAGAAAAGCAATAACGTTATCTTCAAGCATCAGTAGTTCGTCACGGAACCCTTAATATCTAGAAGAAATTTACACGGGACCACCTCGAAAGTATAAATAGAATACTTATTCTATTACTAAAAATATATTTACATCGCTGAACATTGATAAAAATGAAGACGAAGACGAAATGAGTACAGGTGCCTCGTATTTTTTATATTAATTTGAAATTACATATTACACACGAACGCGAACATCAAGTAAAAATAAAATCAACCACAAGTGAAGACAAATAAATAAAACGTGGTAGCTGACGTAAAAGGCTCCAGCTCAGCATATATGCTGCGAACGCGATCCACTGATTTTCAAGATGTAAACGGACAAAAAACGGATAGCGCCAAGCTTCTTGCCAGCCGGTCTCGGTGGGCGCTGGTTCATAACTACAAATTGGAAAAAGTACCAATCACGCTTACGCCACGCTTCCGATACTGCCTCTCAGTGCTGACAGCTGCACAACTTGATTCCATACAGTCTTCCTAACAAAGAACACGTCAATATTCTCGTAGGGAGACAAACTTAATTTACTTGAGCTAAGAGAATGATAAAATGATGAGCCGGAAATACCTTATGCGTCCGCTCCTTACCTTAAGCAAGAAGACGCTAGCGAAGATGTCTTCCATTTTGAGCCAGTCCATGAGCGTCATAGACGTGTCCGTCCAAATCCAATCCATCAAAGTACGCAGCTCGAATACAAATGGCACTGCCATGAAACTGTAATTTATAAGTATTGTCATTTTATGTATCTTTGTATTTTTTCACGCCGATGTTTTTCGTAGCTCAAAACAGGTATCAGAAAACTGCATTTTTTTTTCATCGAAACGAATTTCACTAAAGTTCGTCATAGTTTCCATTGAAACTTGTAAATGAGACGCATATTCGAGATTTTCAATATCGGTTTAGACGTTTTGACAATGCTAGAATTTCAAATGAAAAAGTCTCGAGTAAAATTTTTTTTTGATATTGCTAATTAAACTCGGCATTGGATCACCCCCTTTAGAGCAGTAATGAGTGTACCATCGGAAGAACAGCATGTTGAGGAAGCGGTAGGACTTGCAGAGGAAGTTCCCGATGATGCGGCGCGGGTAGCCGCAGCGGATCTGGTGCGCGGACAGCAGCAGGTACACGCACTTCATCATGTACCAGATCGGTGGCGGCAGGCGCGCGTTGAACGTCCTGCGGGCAGCAAGCTCTTAGAGGACTCTTACATACTGTACCTATTAGCTGCCGTACGAATGGGCCGGCTCGTCCGGGGAAGTACCACCCTCTCCAGAAAATTGGCGTGAAACAACAGCACCCCTATTGCATTTCGTTCGGTCAGTGAGAGTGGCGGAGGCCCGGTTCCCCTCCCCCCTTTCCTCTATCTATTTTCCCCCTTAATGGCCGGCAACGGACCAGTGACTCTTGGGGTTGCTAGTTCACATGGGTGGCGGTGATCGCTTACCATCACCATCAGGTGACCCGCTTGTTCGTTTGATTCCCTCTTTCAATAACCTTCTTTCTTTAAAAAAACTTCTAATCCAGATATTTTGTGAGGGTTATTGACACTGATTCAAAGGTAGCTTGTCACTTTTGTACCTTATTGCTCTACAGCCTAATACAAACATCATACAAAATAGATAATGCTGTGTTATTGCAACAAGGCACAAAAGTGACAAACTACTTTTGACTACGTAAGTTGACATCAACCTCACCTTTCCGTAATAAAAGGCAGGACAAAGAACATCCATATATGAACGCCGATGATAAGCGCGTACTGGAACAGAATCTTCCCGAGCATGAACTTGCGCAAGTAAAGCGCGCGGTCGATTACGATGAGAGCGAACTGCAAGATCAACATCACTAGGAACGGGATTGGCACTTTATTCTCTTCTAAGTAGGCTTGCACACCGCCGTCGCCTTGATGTGTCTGTGAAATGTAAAATCCCTTGATTTCCTTGGTCGAAGTCAAATTAGGCCACAAAACGAGACTAACTATTTAGAAGCTAAATGTTTCCGCCATGCCTTTTTGCTTAGGCTGGCATCGTGGCATCTTGACGTGTACCTACTTGTTCATTAATATATAAAGACATCGTGTTTATTCCATATCCTTTGATGAGCAACAAGGCCATGGTTCAATATTGTCGTTATCGTAGCACTACACTCTTGGATGTAAGCCCTCCAATCACGGCCAGCTACTTTAGCCAGAGTACTTATTTATTGTCTAATGCGCTCGGCTTCGCTTAGACATTCGCCATCTTTTTCTCACACTATCGGGTACCGTTTGACAGAAAATCTTTTAATAAAAAAAAGTAAAACTGCCTTCTTAAAAACATAAAATAATCCTCTAAAGCCATCAGTTTTATGGCTTAGCACAAATATGAAGTCGGTACGGTGCAAGCGGAATATTCTTTGAATGAAGGACCGCATTTTGTCAGCGCTGAACAGGCTTATCTTTAATGTTTTATATATCGATGGTGCAAGGCCATAAAACTGATGGCTTTAGAGGATTGTTTCATCGGGTGACAAGCAAAAGTCGCTAACTACCTTCACTAATTGAAGTCGATAATCAACCTCATTATTCTTTGAACATGGTTGATTTTCCTTAAAATATTTTTTTGCATTCAGTGACTTTTGCTTGTCACCCGATTTTGTTTTTTAAATTTACAAGCAACATCTACTGTCACTTTTGCCGGTACTGACCCCAAACGCCGCGAAGCCGAATATAACGACGAGAAAGTTGAAGAAATCGCAGAGGAACATGTAGGCGTAGACGTCGGCCGTGACGCGCGCGCCCGGCGCCAGCATGCGCTGAAAGAAGCGCTGCGTCGGCCGCAGGTAGCGCTGCACCCTGCGGACACCGGCCGCTGTACTAGCGCGCTACGGTACTACACCACACGTGACAATAGTACCAGTACACTAAAGGCATACTAAACATTTGAACTCACTTCTTATTTGGACGGAATTCGAGCTCGCATAAACTTTGGTCAGGCATTTCTATGCTGGAGTAGCTTATTTTTGCATAGAATTTGTTTTTAATTGCTAACTATGCTAACATCGATCTCACTATATGGATGGATGCGAAATATCTCGTTTTGTTATAAAAAAAACCGTGCTAGTCGGACTCGCGCACCTAGGGTTCCGTACAAAGATTTTTACCGCTTTTCCCCAGTGTTAGCAGAGCCCTGCTCCTAGACAAAATGTGCTCTGCAGTGTCGGGTCATTTTATATTGGTCTATGACATATACAGACAGATGGACAACAAAGTGACCCTATAGGGTTCCGTTTTTCCTTTTGAGGTGCGGAACCCTAAAAAGGATGAAAGAACAAACAGACTGGCCACTCTTTTATAAAGTTCATAATGTTAAGTAAGTGTTTATAAGGACAAAATAATTTTAGTAATTATATTATTATGAATTACAAGAGTGATTTATCTGGCAAGTCATGTCAATAAGTACTTACGAGAGTAATATTACTTGAGGATAGTGTTGATACTTGTCTTCCAGAGAAGTCGTTATAGCGATGATCGGTTCTTTATCATCGTTCACTCTGGAATTAAATAAATTACTAAGGTAACTAAACGGATAAGAGTCAGTCGGAATGTCACTTGCATAGTCTAGTGCTTGCACAGTAGGCGTCTTGTCTGGGTAAAATTATACTCAATCATAAAAAATAAGCAAAATAATTCAAAAATGTGAGCTTACTTGTAGTGGTCGTCGTCGGGCGCCTTGGACGGACCGGGCTCGGGCTCCGGCTCGGGCTCCGGCTCGGGCTCGGGCCGCGAGGCGCCGCGCTCGCCTGCCAGCTGCTCGTTCACTTCCTCCTCTTGACTGCTAAAAAACCACGCAAAATACGTTTGTATTATTAGTTGATGTACTGAAACTTACTAATTTTAATTGAATATACAGTTTTACACAAAATGAACATAATTGGACTACATCATATTTAAAACTACTTTCTAGAGCAAGAGTATCTAATTAAACCTACCCATAGACCAATGTAATAGTATGTACAATTTTACGAATAATATAATTATATAAAAGAACAGAGCTAATTACTTAGTATAAAACACTAATTTAGGTGCGTTATATGCTATACGAATAGTACGAGTACGGTACGGTATCGTCGCCACATCGCTGACCGGCCAATGTGAATTGTTATGGTCAACGACTACCGACTGTATGACAAGCGTAGTTATTACAGGTATGAATGTGGTCGTGTCCCGGTACCCATAGGTGCGTATAACGTCCCACAAGCCGGGCTCCTTGTCGGGCGCCTGCAGCAGGCGCCAGGCCAGCTGCGCGACGCGCGGGTCTGAGCGCGGCGCGCGCAGCGACGCCTCGGCGCGGTCCAGCGCGCGCTGCACGTGCCGCAGCCGGTCCACCAGCCAGTGACGACTGTCTGAGCCGACACCATCACAATGTGTACTACACGGGCTCCCTAGCTACGCACGAGTGTTGCCGGCGCCAAGACCCTAACTGACTTTACCTTCCCTAACAGCCTTATTACACTAGCGATTTGCGAGCGAGTTTTGTATTGAGGCGATCACACAACGTTCTCCGCGGGCGATATTAGTATGAAGCACTCGCTCGCAAATCGCTAGTGTGATAAGGCTGTTACTGTTATAAAAGCCGCTATATTTGTACACGTAAAGTTTTCAAAAGACGACGGGCTGTTTGGGAGTCCCTGGTGTACATGGAGCTAACTTAACCGAACCATACTACCACAGATGTTCCCGTCGAGTCGACCAGTAACTTATATGAAAGTAGCAGCGGGATAGGAAATATAGGGTGTTATAGATGAGTAGGTACATAAGAGCTGACACGATTTGTCATTGAATACGCTTCAAACACACATGAAAATGACAGACTCAAATCGTTGTTCTATGTATAAAAATGTCTAATTGACATTAGTTTCGTTCAATCAAGCCGTGTCAGCTCTAGTGAAACGATCTGCAATCGGCGACACATTCTCTAGACTATCTTTAGTAAACAGGTACAGGGAAGGATTTGGGACCTCTGAGCAAGTAGTGTAGGGATAATAAGATGTGAAGGTGCAGTGAACGGTGCGCTACTCACGGGCCGGTCTGGTCGTTGCGCTGCACGTACTTGCGGCCGACGTCGGCCTCGCGGCCCTCCACGATCATCTGCGTGTCCTCCGGCGTCAGCGGGAACTCCATGTCCGAGCGGATGTCGATCTCCGGGCTTGACTCCTTCCACAGCCCTAGCGACTTTAGCATGAACCTGAAAGGACGCAATCGTGTGGGAATTCAGAGTTATTAGCAGGCTTTTCATAAACCTTTTTTTTTTATATACATTATAAGGCTTGCGTTTGACAACAATCACGTCTGATGGTAAGCGAAGATGTGGTCTACGATGGAGCAAGCTTGCCTAGCAAATACCCATTCGCCCTTGACTGGAAAACGGTCAGATCAGTGTTCAGGAAACACAGACGCAGGCAGGGAATTGCACTCCTAATCCGTACGAGAACGCTTTGTGCGGATTTTGGAAATGGCGTTTAAAATTTATTACTTCATTAAGTCAGTTTATAGTAAAAAAAAAAAAACTGCTTTGCTTTGCAATATAAGTGTTTTGACAAGATAATGAGAATTACATTTCCCAAAACTTCTTCAAGGAAGCATTTCACTTCCTGTAAAGAATGCTGTATGGACCTCATAATATGACAATGGACATAGCGTCTGAAACGTTCGGCGGCCTTATCACACCTGTATCCTGGATTAGTGTTGCGCCAATTTCATGTAGCTTTATGCCTAAAATATTCTGAACATAAATGTAAATATTACGTACCTATGTAAGAATATGATAAGCAGCAACAGAAGATCATAGAGGGCGTAATTTGTCTTTCTCTCGATGCCGATAATTCGTGGCGCCGTGAACGGCATATTAGCCGGTATCGCCTTCTGATTCCACGGCAATATCTCGAATTGGAACATACTCTTTAACAGGACGATCACCTGTAAAAAACACGTTCCATAAGAACCGTTAAGAATCTCTTCAAAAAGACAGCCAAAGATGCCTGCCACAGTAAAAGAAGACAAGGTTGAGTTAGACGTGATCTCTTAGTTTTGGCAGCAGTGAAATGTACTCACCTCTGTATAAGCAATCAAAGTAACCCAAAAAGTTTTGGTCGGTCGTGGTATCGTTAGGGTACCCCAAAGGAACACCATCATCGGTAAAGGTATCGAAAGAATCGTTGCCGACTGTATCTGTAAACAGAGAAACGAAGAGTTTTAAAATAAGTACAAAAAGTGCTCATAAAGACGCTTCTAATGAGCAATTTTACGGCGGATTTACTCAATGTCGTTCTTCTCGCTAGCTGCCTGCTCCAGATCAGACCAGCTTGAAGTCACATGCACGTTGCATTGTCGTCGAACCAAATTCTAAGTCAATCCGACCACTGGAAGTTGGTTAAATTTCACTTGCAAGATTTGTCGAATACATACTAACATACGGCAAGTTCCGCCGTACTAGCACTCACGCCCACAAATAAATACTCCTCCAAACAATGAAAGGCGACGCGCACTTGTGAGTCGCACCATCCATACCTGGTTGATAAAGACCATGAGGTAGCAGACGATGTCGGTGTGTGCGAGCACCGTGTACCACAGCGCGTAAATGAGGTGCACGAAGGGCGAGCGGTCCTGCTTGAACATAGAATCTTCCTGCTCCTCTAGGATCGTCAGGTCCTTGCTGCAATCAACCCATCAAGTAAATACCACTCCACGACCGAGCTTGTACGTTCATCCAGAAAGACGCAATAAACGGTAGAACAAAGAGCTTTTACATTAGGCGGCTTAAGCATGGGCTAGTATAGCCAGCAGCAGCATAACCAGTAGACAGCAGGATTATTCTCTTTTGTATTAGTCACCAAACTGTTATAAGCAATGATCGGGGTTTTGGATGCAATTCGCGGGATTTCGAGTCGTAATCATAGTATGGATGTGACTATAATCCCGCGATATTTTTTCAATAATAATAACGTTTATTTCAAACGTTGACCTGTAATATCGGTTAATATCATGTAAAATAAAATGGAAAAATTATCCTCCAACATTGATTGCAAATATTAAAAAAATATTTCTGAAATCTCCGAGTAGAGTCAGACTATTAAAGGAAAAATTCCCGAACATGCCTCTACCTCCTAAGCCTGTTGTTACAAGGTGGGGAACTTGGCTTTCAGCAGTGTCATATTACGTTAAATATTTTAACGAAATAAATACAGTTGTATCAAGTTTACGAGATTCGGAAGCAGTGTCAATAAAAAAAAAACTAAAAATATATTAAGGAAACCCAATGTAAAAAGCCAAATGGATTACATAAATAAATATTTTAGCATAATCGAGATCGCCTTAGTCAAACTACAGGAACGGGATACGTCAATCACGATGCCATAGAAATCTTTGATGAAGTCCGGACAGTTATAAGTTGGAGTAATAGCTTACGTATAGATACTAAAATAGAAGCAGTCATGGCTCGAAATCCGAATTTAGATGATATCAGAACATACGCCGAACAAATATCACACGAATCCGCATCCGATGAAATTTCTTTATATAAATTCGCCCCGCTAACATCAGTTGAAGTAGAAAGATCGTTTTCGGCTTATAAGTGGGTTTTAGATGTTAAACGAAATAGGTTAACATTAGGGAACATTGAAAAAATAATGGTTTGTTATTTTAATTTTATAGAGACCAAAAGTAATAAAAAATAATATGCTTAATATTTGAAATAAATGATTTTATTAAAATGTATAATCAATATGTAATCTAACTAGTCTAATAATATGACAAAAAAACTGTCCTTTATCAAACCACCAGCCCGGAATCCCGCGGCATATCCATACTAGCATAATGATTGAGGTCATTCACCCCAAGTCGCATCCAAAACCCCGATGACTGGTTATAAGAGACTGTCTAGGAGTCCTATAATGACGCGCTGTTGTCATATTGCAGACATACTCAACCGCGTAACGAAGTCGACTGATGTAAAAGTATGATAATTCATCAATTCTCTTTGTATGTGTCTTGGACGACCGTGAAAAGGATCATGAAGAGAGGAACTGAAGTCAACCGAGCTACTGGGTTGATTGGTGTCAAGAGCAACGTCGCTTTTACTTCCGCGAAACGTCTTAGGTCTTATATAGTGCTGTCTGTCACAAAGGTTTTTAAAGTATATTAATTTATGTGTATTGTTTTATCATGCCCGCATTTATTAAAATTATTTGCTGTCGAATATTAATTGTGACGGTAGCCAATCAAACCTATTTATGACGTTTGACGTTAATACAGCGTCAGTAATACTGCGTGTCAGACCGTGAGAAAGTGAAGTAAGTTTTAAGAAAAGTGTTATTGATATTAAGTACTTATATAAAAGTTTTGTATTTAATTGAAGTACTGTAGTAAGAACATTAAAGACTGTTATTTTGGTGTTAACGTGTTTTGTATACCAATAACAAATATAATTTACGACTCGTGCGTGTTCGAAAGGGTATATACTTACCATTTTTACCTGAAAATTAACAAAAAAGACAGAAGCAGCAACACCGTGCGAGAATAATACCTATAATAGTGACAAAATTAATGAATTACGACGTGAAGAATATAAAGAATATTCGAAACATAGCCAAGCCCATCGCACACAACGATAAAATCGAATGAACCCGTACTCCCGTACTGTTTTACTTGTAATACATGTCTATACGTAAAACATACTTGCTCATAGATACTCAAGCTAAATTTGATTGCGGTAATGCCTCATTAATTATCCGTATTAGAGCGGACTTTCCCCAAAAAATCGTCTCTTAAATATCTCTGAATACGCGGCGCGTTAATGATTCGCAGAGAGTGACAGTGCGAGTCCATTCCCTGAGCACTCCACCTCTCGGTAGTCTGCAAGCTAAAGGCGCTCTCGTGTTCAGAGGTGTCATCGTCGCCGGCGGAGGGCGCGGAGGGCGCGGAGGCAGCGGGGGAGGCGCGGGAGGCGGCGGAGCGCGGCGGGCTGGCGTCCAGCCCGCGCTCCATGCTCGGCGCCAGGATACGGATTTCCGGCACGCTTATATCGCTTAACTTACGGCTGTGAACACCCCGCAACTGTTACTATCGTCGCTCCGCTGGACGGCCGCTGAGACTGTTTCAATGCATCGCAGCTACTTTAATATAGCTGAGGGCAGTGGCGTGCATGTCTTTTTTTTGGCTAAAAGTATTTCATTCGGCTTTTAGTTTTTCACTTCACTAAGGCTTTGCCTACGTGTACAAAATCGGCTAGTAAATTTGAGTACCTTTTTCTATAAAATTGTCTAACCTGTAGGAAAACCAACTGCACGCCACTGAATGAAAGTGATTCTACTAAACTAATAAGTTTACAGATTTCGATGGTGCTAAAACTTTTAAATAGCTACACATTATAACAATTTGACAAACAGATTTACTACTTTCAACTAATATTTCTACAATTAGGTGACAACTGAAATTATACAAATTAAATTCATCTCGTTAAAAAACAATATATTTTTCACAAGATTCGATTAAATATGTTATATACAAACCCCATTTCCACTACTGGCACCAGTAGGTTGTTATCATGGTGTTCCATGTCCATGTGCACACTAGGCAGCATGCAAAAACAAGACACTACTCACTAAATAACACTAACTGTAATATGGAAAGTGAAGCTACGAATGCTACGATGCCTAAAAACAACTACATATTCTTTAGTACCTACTGAAAATACTCCAAATCTAACACCATTCTTGTTAAGTACGACTAAAAACTTCGCATGCACAGAAGCACGGGCATTACTTAAGCTTAGGATTAAGTTTAACCACATACTCTACCTGAAACTACTGTGTATTACTCCAAAATCTATGAACGATATAAAAATATAGCTCATTGATTTTTACAGACACAATGCTACTAATTATGAATTGAAGACAATCACAAGACACTACATTTTATAACAATGAGAAACGTGCAAATAAAATATTATTAAATGAACACTCACGGATGAGCGAGCGTCTCGGGCAAGGGTTCCCAGATCATCTGTGATCCTTCTCTCAAGCCGATGCCAAACCCTTCCTTTTCCTGATAAAAGCAGACATGTTTGATTTAAAAGTTCCGTACCCAAGTACTAATAAGTACGCGAACAGTATTAGGAAATTCACAATTTATTACGGTTAGCATGTATCACAATCTTGTCATGTATATTTTTTTTGCAAATGCCTGTAACAGCTTATTGGCTTCACTAAAAAAGTCAAGGTCTTTCAAGAATATTTTCTGGTGGCAAGAAAGATCGAGGTAGCTACCACGGCTGCCTCACCCCAAACCACCTTGTATAGAGCTTTAATCTTATCTTTAAAAGTAATCAGTATGATATTTTAGAAAAAGGTACAGTACCTTGAGTACTTTTTTCTCCATCGACAGCGCCCGGGACACGTAGCGGTAGTCGCGGGAGAACTTCATGAGATGTTTCGTCGCTGTCACAAGGAAGCTCGATATGAAGGCCCAGGCCGTCTCCCAGTAGTTATTCAGTTTGTCCATCCAAGTTTCTTGCGCTGTAATTTAAAGCCATCGGAAGTTTGTAATTAATCAAATGAAAGTAAAGTAAGCAGCGTAAAATGTTTTGCAATTTCATTCATAAACGCAGCGGAAAGGATTTATTAAAGTTCGTATATCTATGGTGATGATGAGGAATAGACGATAGAAACGATAATTATGATCTAACTTTACTTACAGTATTAAAAATCGAGTACAACACAAACATTATGGAATCTTAAACCTTATTTTGACATCAGAAATCCCAATTAAACTTTAAATGTTGCTAGCTTTGCCGTTTTATGCATAAAACGTTAAATTACAATATACAGTGAATAAATAAGAAACTCTCCGATTGATTGTTTATACCCCTCACCTTCGGCTCGTGTATCAAATAACAGTGACCTGAGAAATTTCGCACCAAAATCAGGGCTACGTCTTCTGGGAGATTAACTTACCGGGTGTGGCAGCGAAGTCATCGAGGTCGGAGACGCCGCCCTCGCGCTCTTGCTCGGCGCGCGCCGCCGCGGCGCTCGGCTGGGCGGGGCTGTCGCGGTCACGGCGCCGACTCTGTGACACGACGCTCGTCAAAAAGGGAGCGGAGTAGCGGGGTCGACGTGAGTGTTCCCCAGGAGTTAGGTAACTTATTAAGCACTGGTTAGGTGTTAGAACCAGGCCCGCGGAAGTGAAATATGATTCATAAATGATTTGTTTTTTCCGACTTCCAATTACCAAGTAAAATTTGTAGTCTTAAGATAGATATCGAAAAAGTGTCATTTAAAAAATCAAAAGGGAGCGTATTGTGACGCGTTTGCTCATTTCATATCTCTGTAATACACATCATATGAAATTACTTTTCCGTCATTGCTAACATGAAGAGTAGCATTTCTTAATGCACTACTGTGACATTATCATTATGCCATGAAGAGCAGTTCTCTTTTAGCCTATGTTAGAGGCGTCTTTGATCTCTTCAATCAACCAATATTGTTTTCTATTTTTGGAATTTGATTTAGGTAGGTTCACCACTTACTTACCATTTTACTCCACAATGAAAAAGTAATAAATATCAACTTTAACCTTTTCAAATGTGAGACAAATGTAGGCGATTCTTCGTAAAATAATTTAAAGAGCCTGGTTAACATCGCAGGTACAGTTTTCGCCTTACATATGAAAGGGTAGCAATAATATACTGATTGTAAAAAAAATGTTTCAATAAAACGTATTAACTAAAAAGCATATTAAAACGTGCATTACATATTAACCCCGACCATCACCAAACATGCGCAAACAAAAATATGAAAGCCAACTTAACTTACTTCTAAGAATCATGCAGAGGAAACCTAAAAAAATTAAATCTGTCCAAAACAATAACGTGTAAAATAAACGACGAAATAAATAAAGTGCTGAGAGAGTTCAGCAAGGAAGTGATTATCGAAACAGAATGTTCCTTATATCGATAAGCATGAAGTGCCTGTTTCCGTTACCTCATGTGGGTCAGAGTAGGGATAGGTCCCGATGGATAGGTTGCGCTGAGAGCGTACGGCCGGCATCGACGAGCGGCGCAGCGACACCGCGCGCCGCAGGTCCGTCTTGATCGCCGTCGACAAAAGCTGCGTGTGCGACCGGTACGGAACGAGAGCGGACAACCAAAATTATATGAAATGAATGTTTTTGACCAATTTACCAAACTTTATCTCGCCCAATATGCTACAACGAAATAGCTTCTATGTCGGATATAAAACATAGAAAAATCAAATACCCACTTTTAGTCTTACCTGGAGGAATTGATACTCGAATCAATGTAAATGTAAAAAAATATCGGCTCAGCGATTTAAGCGTTGGAGTGTACCGTGGTAATAATTTTTTTTCTTGCTCCAGCAATAATGATGAAAACGCAATATATAAGTTTGTGTAAAAGTTATTACAAAACATACGCAGGTTTGTTAACTTAAGCATAAAGGCGATACTGCTTAATCTACAAAGATCCAAACTATCAACCCAGACGTAATACGAAACAATATACCCTTAAAAAATCTACTTTAAAAGAGTATGAACATGCTAGTACACTGAGAAACTTATCTAATGATTGGAGAAATGCACCCGTCCTGCAACACATGCTCATTTTAACACCAACACATTACATACATATCATTCAAGATCCCACAAAATACCCAACGTTATAGCTAAGTTAGAATTAAAAAATGTATAGTTGTACAGTACCTTGCCGAGACTCATTTCCTTTGGAGCGTCCTCGTCGTCTGAGCTAGAATCTTCATCCTTCAAAGGAACTTCGGTGTCATCAAACTCATCAAACATGTAGTAGTCGCCCGATCGAACAGCTGTATAAAAATATTTTATTTAGGATTTGTGTCCAAACAATATATCAAGTTGATCCCAAAGCCCCCGATTCATTTAATTCAATTACTCGCGGTTATAAAAATGCCAAATAAACTGCTATTAAATTTAGAAAAAAAAATGTTTTAATTCAGACTGTGTTTATTAATAAGCTTAAACTTAGCATTTTGCAGAAAATATAATTGTTTAATGTGATTTTGCATAAAACATGTGCTAATACAACACAAATAAGACGATAAATAAAATCCAAAGCGAAATTACTAAGTGCATTATTTTACCCTTGGGTGGATTTTTACTGGGTTTTATTATACTTAATATATTGTTATTTTATAATATCCCCCGATTTATCTTTAACACTAGTGATTAAACTTTATAATAGGTACAGCCACGTGCGTGTATAGTAATTTTATCGTTAGACCCGAAAGTACAGTACACCATATGCACCAATATGCACGTTACACCGGTAGGTGTAGCCTAGTGGTTAGGGAACCTGACTATGAAGCTTGAGGTCTCGGATTCAATCCCCGGTCAGGCCAGATATTTGTATGATGAGATGACTACGAAAGTTTTTTCGCGAAGGCTTGTATGTTTAATATGTATTCAAATGTGTACTTATCGATATAAGTAAGTACCCAACTATATTTATTCGTTGACTTTGCCTAGTTTTGGACTAGGTCAATTGGTGTACATTGTGCCATGATATTCATATTTTATTTATTTCATAAGTTTACAAACCATTTTCATAGCAAGTGGAAAAAGTACGTACAAGTGTTTTTGACACTATTTAAAAATGCAACAAATATAAAACAGATGTGCACGTGGCTGTACTGTACTAAAATTTACACACACAAACACACACATAATAAAAAATAAACACACAAACAGAATCACGATGCACATAACAAAATCCCATGCTCTTGCAGACGCTGATACGGCACATGCAAAGCGTGAACATACAGTGAGGAGGCGCTTCTGTCTTAGATTTTGTATTTACAACAATTACTTTACAAACATAATATTCCACCAATATAAATAAAACGTAATCAAGACAGTTCCCGCCGAAGATCCCAACTTGCCTAAATACCGTCAGTAGAAGCTATAAAGAGTTAGTCAAGCGAACACAGGTTACGGGCGATAGACGGAGGCTTAACGTTACCCTTCTGGTGGCTTGCGGGCTGCTTATACGGCCTGACGGGCGCTACAAGAAAAAGCAAAACTCAACACCACATCTCACACTATACATTCAGTGTGGCACAACTTCAAAGTAAACCCGGACAATACGAAAGGTGTTATTGAAGCGCGTTTATTGAAAATTAATTAATGGGTGATTCAGCTTTCGGTGACCCTAAACTTCTACTAACAGCTCACCACTGTGCTGGAAGGGAGGTTAATTTAATTAATTATGACAAATATATTTTGCGAAACGGAGACAATCACCTCCCACACCAGAGCAAAGGGCTCATAGAGTTATCAATACCTTCATGTCTCTTTGTGTATACCCGTCGTTCACAAAGAGGACGCGACCGACTTTCAATTCCTAATAAAAGAAAAAATAACATAAAAATCTGTAAAAAATTGCTTTACATTATATACAGGGTGTTAACACGTACACATATCTAAAAATGCTTCGATATCGGGAAAGTTTACACGTGTGATGCGAGTGGGGTTCGGCGCGGCTGGACATGGATATGATGGAGGTCCGCTGCAGCAGGCTGGGGCTGGCCACGGTGTGGCGGCGGCGGATCGGCGGCGGCGAGAACACCGGGTACGACTCCTCGGGGCTCTGCGCGCGCGGCAGCAGCTCCGACGACGGCGGGGACTCGAACGAGATGCGGCGGGGCTCCAGGTACGCGTCCAGCGACACGGTCATCAGCGCCGAGGACGGCGACGGCGGGCCTTGCGAGCCGGGCGCGGGCGGGGGGGGCAGCGCGCGCGGGGGCGAGGGGGCGCGGGAGGGGGGCGCGGACGGCTCGCTGAGCGGCGTGTGGAAGCCGCGCGGGGACGCGGGGCTGTCGGGCGTGTGGTAGCCGCGCGACTGCGAGTCGCCGCGCACCAGCGGCACGCCCTCCGACGCGCCCGTCTGCGTGTCCTCGTCCTCTTCGCGTTTTAGGGTCAGCGGGATAGAACAACATTCGCGTTATGCATGCTTTTTCCAAATTTTCTTCGGCAATCGTTGAGTGATGAAATCTACCGGCAGTTTTATGTGCCGGATGTTTCGTACAAAATAAGCACGATATGTTAACTGGTGTTAGTAAATAAGTCTGAACACTGTTTACCTTTAATGCTAGACGAGGAATTGTTTCGAGTGACGTACTTAATGATTTGTTAAGTAATATTACTTCAAAATAAAAATGCCTACATTTTTCGGTTTTTTTTTTTCGTTAATAGACATCAATTTGCAAGTTCGTAGTAGCCAAATGTTTTGAATTTTAAAGTATCTACTTGTATATAAAATTAATGGGACTCATTAAAATGCCCGATCCGATTGTAACATTAAGATTCATTAATTCAATTTCCAATTTACAAACTTAAAATTAAAAATTACCGTGGTCGTGGTGCGGTGCTTCTTTGGTCATAGCGCCCTGTATTTTCTTCTGGTTAGCCTTGATTCTCTCCATCTTCACCTTAATTTTCTCTAATATCCTAACCTCCTGGTCTTCTTGAAGGTACATTTGTTTTTGTCTTAATTCTTCTATGAGTTCTGCGCCCCTGCAAATTTTATTAGAATCGTTTGCCTTTTGTCCGGCACAAAAAGTTACTCAATTTGTGTTTTAGAACAAAACATCTTTGCATCTTATGATTCTTTGTTAAACTTAAGAATCCGTTATTTTACCAACCTCAAACACTGAATTACGTACTTTTAAAAACAAACTTGTAGGGCTACAAATTGCCAGCTAGGTTACATTACATTTACACAACTCATTTACATAGTCAAGAAAATAGGTCGTCAAAATGTTACAAAAATTAATTAGACATACCTGGAAGCGAGAACGGTGGTAGCCTTGCTTTCATCAATGACTCTGTAGAAGTAATAACTGTGGAACAGTCTTCGCTGCAATATGAGGAAAGCAAAGCAGACGCCGTCCCACGCGAGACCGATGTCTTCTTGGGGTACTGAACACTTCGAGTCCTAGAATTTAATTTAATTTAGATTATACATAGCATACATTTAAATATTATATTTTTTTATAAGACACTTCGTAAATAGAGACCGGTCGAGTCTGATGGTAGTTTCATGTTAAAAATGGACACAGACGTTTACTTAACAAAAGTCGCACTCGTTATCTTCTAACTCAAAGTCCTACTAGTAATCTTCAAACTAAAAACTGTAGACCACGCGAGTTCATTTTTGAACATTTATCGATTACATTTGAAAAAAAAAATTCTATATAATTATCGAACTTACTCACAAAATTTCACAATGAATGGGTTGAGAAATGCGATCTGTAGAAGAGAATAGCTTCACAGCTCGACGTACGCCGGACGGACATAAGAAAGAATTTTTTGCCGCGGTTCGCGCTGACTCGGTCAAACTTAATACAATTTATTGCAACCGTGTTATAAGACCATAGTGCCTTGGAATTATCATATACCTTATCATAACTCATCTTCAAGAATTTAGCGATGTTGCCACCGGCAAACTTGTCGACGCATCCTATGCCCAGCAACTGGACGAGCCAGCAGGCGTGGAACTGCATCTCGGGCCCGTACAGGCAGCCCGGGATCTGCAGCAGCGCCTTTACCACCACCACCGACACGTTGTAGCGCAGCAGCCACGACCACCTGATGAATCGGGCAGACGACACCAGTCAGTGGCGTATTATAAGATTCGACGCCCTGGGCAAGTAGGTTTGCCGGCCCGTATACATATATCACATAGAAATATGCTTGCGCCGCCTTTCGCAGCCTGCCGCCCCGGGCCATGGCCCTTTTGGCGCTACGGTAAATACGCCCCTAACTGTTGTCTAAATAGGATCATATAACATTTTATAAAAAGTTGCTGATTGGTCCAACTAGGCGTCATCCCTATTTATTACAAGCTTTTATTTAGTTGCACGTGTCCCGGTCTCTATTTGTCTGTCTGTAATCAAATAATCAAATCTTGCAAGTTAAATTTGACCCACTACCAGTGATCGGATTGACTTGAAATTTGGTATGAATATGTAAGGTTATGTTAGAATTCTTTGACATGATATGACAATAGTAGTTTATGCAACTGCTACATAATGAGGGTCCTTAAAACACGAGTGTGTTTTTATGAAACGAGGCGAAGCTGAGTTTCATAATAGGATCACACGAGTGTTTTAAGGCCTGATTATGTGGAGTTGCATACATTACTTTATCTACACACATATTATAAGTACTCTAAGATGGGTTCAGAAGCCGAAGGCATATATCATACCGATACCTGTCACGAATTTGACTGTTTTTTTTAATCATAGACAAACATACCGACCTGACATTTCGTAAACTGTTTTTTTTATTGTAAAAAAATAATAATATCACATTATTATTTATACATGTCGGACTGAACTCGACTTATATACGTGAGTGATCCGTTTTATTTCACTATTATTGTAAATTACGTTGGTTTTCAAATTTGAAACATCGAATTCGATATCGAAAAGTACTTTACTGCTGGTGGTGGAGGAGGTGCTGGGACTGGCGCTGTCGGCGAGAAGGCGTCGTCGTGTTGCAATGCTGGTCATTTTCTACGGTTTCTGAACGCATTATAGAGGACTTATGATATGTGTGTAGATAAAATTTATTGCGCGCTATGATCCAAGAATAAAATCTGCATAAGTATATTACATAATATGTTTAACATGTTTATCTCGAGACGCTTCACGCATACCTCTGTAACTAATACATCTTTTCGGTGATTTGTTTATAGAAAAACATAAATGTACTATTCAAGGGATGTAGTGAAATAAACGGAGATTCAAGGGATGTATTTGAAATTGTACTCACCATTGCAAGATAGCCGCTTTCGGTCTTAAGTAGAAGTCAGTTCCCTGCCATAGGAATATGAAGGACCCGATGAGGTACCCCATGGAGAAAAGGTTGACGCGATTGGTCCCAGTGAGGAACATAATGGCCAGAGTGACCCACAGCATTCCCAGGAACACCATGCGTTTGACCACGTCCAGCCATGTGCTGATCAGCAAAAAAAATACAAAATAAATTTAGCCGCGATACAAGCTGCGAAAAACAAAAATATATAAACACTCAAAAACGTCTATGGCTTCTGTTGTGGGCTAAATAGAAGTGTTTACTTTTGCTACCCGCAACTTTATGGGTTGGCAGCGGCCACTAATAACGCTCATTTTGACACGTAAAACGTAAATTATCGTAGTTTACAACATGTTGCAGCCACTAGTGCCACCAGTTAGCCTGCGGGCTTACCCGACGACGCCAAGGAAATCCGGCACAGGGTTAACAAAGCTCGGCGTCTCCCAATCTTGTCCAATGTCTTCGCTATTAGAACCTCCTGCGTACGCGTCTCCCTGCGTCTTCTCCACGCGGAACACGCGCAGCTGACGCGACGCGAACAGCATGAGGAAGAAATCAAACACCAGCTTGGTTGCGTGCGGCGGTGCCTCAGCGTATGGTAAGAAAAACCACGTCCGGATGTGTTTGTGAAACTGAAATGTGTGGTTATATCTGTGAGACTCAGTTTATTCTGACACTCGGAAGTTTTTTGGCGAACCATATTTCTTTGACTTATTCGTATTGGATTAGAATTAACTAGTAATCATTGGGGGGGTTCACTCTTTTTTCTTGGCATAGTGGCGCAGTCAACAGGGGGAGCAGCAGGAGAACCTGTGCTTTTAGCTTCACAATTGTTAACAAGACACTTTATCAATACCAATATATATAATAATTTCCAATACAACCGTTGCTCCTATAAACACAGCTCGCATCTCCTTAGTTCAAAAAAATATAATCTTTCTTGGTAACTACCTGATTATCTCCACTCCAAGGGTAATTGATACAGAATTGCGGCATAAAGCCCACCGCAATCATGTACTGTACGGGCACCAGGACAGTCACGCACACTGTGAATACTGGCCATACTCTGGCTTGCGTCACTCTCTTAACAGATACTAGCAAAAGCAGCCAGAATGCATACAAAACTGCGTAGATGTCCATACGAGAACCTATTACGCCTATAAGGCATATTAATGTCACCTGAAAAATTTCGTTTCGTAAACAATTTGTAAGTGTACACTATCTTGTTAATGGCATTAACACGCTGGACTGTCATACCTCAACACCGAACTTATAGAAACCATAGTTGATAATGTACTTTATACAGTGTATCAAATCCTTGTCAGCCTCTTTGCGCGTCACTTCGGGGAACATAACTTTGTCTTTTTGTCTAGATTGGCTAAGGTCCCTGCGTCAAAAACAAACATTTATAAATTAAGGTTAGGAGTGACATACTTTCTAATAATGGCCGATTGTCAAATCAAATAGTCCTACCTGATGGCTTGTTGCCTGTAAGTCACGAGCGAATGGAAGGTGATCACAGCTATGACACCTATGTAGCCTTTGAGCACGACAGCGAGCGGCTTATCTAGGGTGGCCTTTTGGAAGCCCATCCACTCTGCGTTATTGAACGTGGATAGGTTCGTGCCGTTAAAATCCTGAAACATGTTTATACCAGCAACTATTACGGTAACCTAGGTTTTGTCTTGGTCAAGTATTGGTTAAGATCATCATAGGGAGCTTGATATTTTTCTGGGAATACAAAAAAGTGCATTTTAATTTTTTTTTTGTCCTACGACAGTTTAAGTCACACGGCGATAGAGAAATATAAATAAATAACTTAATAATAACTTATGGAAGTAGGTGTTCATGCATTTGTGGAAAAATAATCAACATTGAAAACTTACGTTTATAGTACAATTGACATCAAAGAAATTATGTGGAATGTATTTTATCTGATACATCATTTTCAGCATGAAATAAATGCTGATTAACGTCGATATAATAAGAATGATAGCGCGCTGTTTCCTCGCATTTAATAGCAGGGCGGGGGCCACAATCACCATTATTGGTACATGCATTGCGCATACCTGTAAAAATTAGTATTAGGGCTTAACAAAGTACTTAAACATAAACATAGCAACAGAATAATCAATCAAGATTATTTATTTGACTTACGTTAAGGACACATAGCAGAGTGAGCGAGAGAAAAATAACTTTTGCGAGGTGCAAGTGGAGATAGATGAACGTTTTGTCGATGCAATCGTACATATGCGATCTGTAAGTAATTATTTTTTCCGCAATCCACGCGCGGAACGCAGTAGACTGGGGTTCCGTCGTCGTCGGCGCGTAAGAACGCGACCGAGAAGGTTTCCTAAGCGAGGAAAAACATTAACATTACACACATAAGGCTAGAAAATAAAAATCCAGCAGTCGCAAAATTAGCTCGTTCTATTGAAATCAATGCTTATATAAGTTATAATTATATGCATAAACTAACTGATAAGACAGTTCGTTAAAGACATAATGCCCCAATGCCTCAGACAAAGTTACCTAACCAGGAACGTGCATGTACCTCTCTCACTTTCTATCCCGCGAAGCTAGTTCATGTCTGTTACCTGTACAAGTCACGCTTTGTGTTATAGGTGGACAATTCCAGTGATTGTTCGGCTTCCGTGATGGAATCGGGCGTTCCTGCCCTCTCCTCCTCCGAAGGCAGCGCTGGCAGCTGTACAAACATTATCATGACTTCATGACATGTTGCAAAAATACATTTCTTTGAACAAGCTAATCTGACTGCTCGAATAAACAACGGAGAGGAAGGCGAAATAAATAGTACTTACATCATCCTTCATAGTGGAAGCACCACCTTGACTAGGTCTGCTCGACTCGTTCCCATCTCTAGCAACGCTATTTGTTCTGTAAAAACAGTAGTTGTAATCACTTGGAAGCTGATCAAATGGTTGAAATTTACTTTCAGATTTTTCAAGCCCAATCTAAGTATGAAGGAAATCCTGGCATTTCCTTCATACTTAGATCGCTTCTGAGAGAAAGTCTGCCTATTGACTGACCTACCTTTTTTATTTGTACCAAAAAAAACTGTTTTGGGACGTTAAATAAAGAATACTTGTATTGTTTCGCTAAGAAAGCATCAGTTCAATATAAAGAGATAAATTCCGGAAAAACGAGTCTGTCACCAATTTACCTTGTTCGTGGATTTGACAGCGCCATAAAGTCTTTGTGGAAGTAGTGCACTTGCATTATGGTGATAATGAGGAAACAGGTGGGCGTCAGGAGTTTGACGAACAAGTCTGCCGGGTGATAGGGCTCCAGCCCGAGGTCGTGTTGCCTGAAACGTTAAAGAATATATCAAGGAAATAAGAATAAAGGCACAGTCACACAAATTTAATATTGAGCTAGTTTGATACTTTTCCTGGTTATTTATTGTGAAATAGTGGCAATATTAACATGACTGTATACATATAATCATGAATAAACTTACAATTCTTCGTTGATATGTAAATACTTTTCTATAGTCTTTGAAAAGTTATCGAATTGATATATGTATATCAGTATGAGATTGATCATGGAGTAAATGATCACTGTGATCCAGAAGACATACATCAACCGCCGCCACCAGTACCAGCTTATCTGTAAAAAAAAGTGCTAGTTAACCCCCACCCATTAGGTAGTACAATAACAAATATTTAAAAAAAACAGTCGAGGACTGGTTTGACTTTGTCAATAAAATTAACCAAAGACAAGACACCCGGATTAGCGTAAAGAAACGCGCCTAGCTCTCGCCTAGCGCCTAGCGTAAAGAAACTCTTTATAAAACGCTAGGAAATGATGATAGAGGAAAAGAATGGAGGGCCGTTGTAGTTACGTTCACCGAAAGGAGTATTGCTGCATTGTATCAATGTTCTGCGAGGGGATAGAACTACTCTTGTTTTTTTTATTGGAAGAGGGACGCAAACGAGCAAGCGGATCACCTAATAGTAAGCGATCACCGCTACCCATGAAAACCAGCAACCCCAAGAGAGTCATTAGTCCGTTGCCGGCCTTTAAGGAGGAAAAGGGAAAGAGAAAAGGGGGGGGGGACCGGTCCTCCGGCACTCTCACTGACCGAACGAAACGCAACAGGGGTGCTGTTGCTTCACGCCCCTTCTCTGCATTTGGTGTGTTTGAGTGTCCACCCGTCGACCTCAAGCCCAACCCACCATAAGATACTGAATTAACAACATACCTGGAACATGAGTATAAATCCGAGGAACAAAAACATGTAGACTATTCGGAATATCGTCATCCTGTTTCCAGTGATGCCGATGACAAACAGCATAATGACGACGACGTAGATCCAGTAGTGGGCGCAGGCGGCTTTGAGGAAGTCCCCCAAAATGCGGAGCAACCGTGAACGGCTTTCTTCCTCGCGTTGCGCTTCAATTACTGAAAAATATAAATAACATGTTCCAGTTTTGAACGGATTGAAAGCGTATCTCAAGAGCATAACATGAATTAGAGTTTGAAACATGAAGGCTTTCAGATTAAATACTGATTGTGTGCCGCCTTGGAGAAAGTTAGGGTGCAAGGTGTATAAATAGACAGTAGATTTGTGTTTTCTAAAAGGAAATTAAATAATCTATAGAAAGGGAACGTAGTTTCGCCTAGATATGTAAATTGAAGAATAAGACCAAAGTTATATTGAAGTATTTGATAAGTATAAGATGTATATAGGTACAGTTAATTGGAAACTAGCAAGATAACATGTAATTTATAATTACCACCCGCTAGACCTGATGCATGGATGACATAAAGGAAAAAACAGTTTTAATCAAATTGATATGAATCCCAACATTAGGAAAAAGGGCTAATATAAGCATGACATAAGAACATAACTTGGATCAACGGTGACGGTAATCGTGTCGCATCGCAGTGCTTCTGAATGTAAAAACATGATCCAGGGTACAAAATAACGCAGCTTCTTGTCGCCTGCCTTCCCCACTCCACCTCACCATTTCTCTATGCGAGTACTTGGGAGAAACATGGTATATTATAGTAGTTACCGCTGGCGGCAGTGGAGACAGTGAGCTGCAGCGGCGCCGCCATGTCGGTGATGGCGGCGGAGCGGCGCCGCTGGCGGACCTCCTGCACGCGCTGGCGCAGCGTCACCCAGAACATGCACGTGAACAGCGACTTGATCAGCAGCGGCACGCACGGCTCGCCCGCAGACCGGCCCAGACCTATCTGCTGCAAGTTCACTTCCTGGAGGCAACACCAACACATATGTAGTACATTCTGTTCACTGCGATACCACCGTTTTACCCAAATGGAACACTTCTCTTAAGGCCACATTATGCTTCGATATAAATTAACAAAACACAACGCTTTGGCTTCCTTTACTAGCGCCGGCCAGTCTAAGGGCGACACTAAGTGAGCGAACGAATGTTACGTCATGGTATAGTATCCTAACTGCGTCAGTTAATTAGGTTTAATCAACGCTCGTTTCCATCCCACGAAGGTTAAAATACAGTACTGTTCGTAGTATTCACTCTTCCTAAGAGTAAAGTAAAAGCCGTAGGGCCAGCGTGTTACTCGGTGTTACCGTGTATCAGCCGGCCATAATGGCTCCACCAAAACTATGCGTGATCGGCGGCTCGTAGAATGATATTCTAGTTCATTACGTACGTAGGGTGTATTAACCGCTACGCAGTGAGTCTCTCGGCCGTGCAATTAACTGATAATTCACTCGTCGCGCCGCAGGTAGTACATACAAATTGAAATTGTGGCCGCGAGCCCATTAGCTTAGTTTAATCACTGGCTGCCAACGTTGACCTGTAACTCAGTATTGGTTTTCTGGCACGATAAGGTATAGCTAGGTATCTATCTCTCTAGCGCTTCTGAACTGTACGCTAGCGTATGAACTTTGTTAGCCGTAGCTTGCCAAACACCCTAGCCCAACGTAATACATAAAAACTTACGGTAATGTTGGAAGGCAGCTCCGACTCCAGCAAATCCATGCCGTAAATGTACTGTGCGAGCAGCAGCAGCATAGCGTACACTACAAGTACTGGGCTCGTCTTAAGCATGAAGGAGCGTTGGTCCTGGCACAACCAGACCATATTGGCCCACATCAGGAACACGAACGTCAGCCACGAGTGGAACATTATGCTCCACGCCATCATCGTGATAGTTGTCGCTATGTATGATGATCTGTTGAAAAGAAAGATAAGGAATGTTTAGGCACAATGTGATTTTGACTAACTGTTCGTCTCGGATTAAAAAAAGCATCCAATCACCGTTGGTTACGGGTGATGACTGTCTTTGTAACAAACGTGGTCCGAGATATATTTACCTGACTAGAACTTGGAAGAAATCTATGACGGCGGCAATTATATCATCCACCAGGGTCGGCTCGTCAGGTTCCATCATTGATTCTGGAAAACAAATAACAAAAAAAACATCCAGTTAAACGTTTCAAATTCAAATGCATAAGAAAAATGTTCCTTAACAAAACCGAAAATAAATTGACAAAATTTTCTTTTTGTTTTTTTTTTAACATGTGAAGTTACGAAACAGGTTTTTTCAACACCTGTACTTTAATCTGTGATATACAATTTCACCAACATACTGGCACTGTTTTTACTGCTAAACCGAAAGTCTATCGTATCGCTACTGAACTCCAAAATTTCATTAAAGTTCTGTAGGCAAAACTATAATGACGAAAAAGGATATCGTATTTTTTGCGAGAGATAAAGAGCAAAGGGGAGAAAGTAGCCATATACATCTTACCTGCGCAAATTTAGACTTGTATAAATACAGGAACGCGTGTGTTGGATGATTTTTGTGCAAATCTAAACTAGCACAAATAGGTATATAGTCAGATATATGATATGGCTAGCGTTACCTTCATCAGGCGGCACTATGACAGAGCCGGTGGAGTCCTGGTGCAGCTTCCGCAGGCTGCGGGAGCGCACGCTCGACCACCGCTTGCTCGGGCTGCTGTTGCGGATGAGCTACACACCAGATCCAACATTAGGCCATTACAACATCGCAGTAAAGCTTCCCATAAGCACTACAACTTATCGTTTCAGACTGATCGAAATGACGAATCCATAGTGTACGTCAGCTGCAAAAGTAGCTATGCAACCGACGCGTTCACAATGATCTAAGC
This sequence comes from Clepsis dumicolana, assembly GCA_963691665.1. NCBI lineage: Eukaryota > Metazoa > Arthropoda > Insecta > Lepidoptera > Tortricidae > Clepsis > Clepsis dumicolana. Next base: position 5,387,548 of record OY829507.1, on the reverse strand, counting down.
TCGGCTCTATTGCTATAGACATAAGAGCATGTGCAGATCATTAATTTTACAATTGTGACCGCTTTGGTGGGTTAGCTACTTTTAGCTAGTTAGGTACTTATTGATTTTGATGACAGTATGAATAAGGTTTCTCAAATGTGAATTCAAATTTACAAACGATATGTATCTACTTTAGAAACATTAAAGGAGTTACAGCATTGTTTTATTACCTATTATTTTTGCAAAAATCGTTGATCATTAACAAATCAAGCCATTGCATAGGTAGTTACTGCTGATAATACACCAAATGTGTATGTAATATTCATTATCATTATAATAATTCATATTTAACTATATTACTATTTATTAAATTAAAAAACAAACAACAATCAAATTACAACAATTACATGCAACACAAATTAACACAACACAATAACTACTAGTAGTAACACGAAGAATACACAAACAGCTAGAGTTAAACCTGCCAAAACACACACATTATAAGCAAACATCAAACAAATGTAAAGTCGTGTGTAAATTTTGAAAAAGTCATTCAAGCATTAATATGTCAACGATTTTATTAAATGCATGACAACAAGATTATAGGCATTTTAATGTGCAGAAAACTTGACGCAGAGCTGTCGTAAGAACTCTTTTCGGTGGTGTCGTGACATTTCGATCGCATGATCCCATCACAAAATAAAAAAAATGAATACCTACAGGGGTGTTCTCACTGGGGCTGCCGCCGCTACGAAGTGTTTGGCTATTTATGTACGAATATGCAACCTATAAAAGAATGAAAGCAGATTGCAAAAAAGGAAAAAATAATCAGACAGGTGTTAAAGTAAAGGTATAATATATATTATAACATGATGATATAATAGGTACGAATCCGTATCCATTTGTTAGTGCTGAGGATGCGTGTGTATAGTATACCCAGAGTCATTATAGAGTGTGTAATATCTACAAGAGTCCTAAATCTATACTACAGCATGCAGGATGCCAACTAATGCAGTCAAATGTGTGCGAGTACGGTGACTAAGTACTTCTACTACCATCTACAATAAAAACTAATATTTGGTGCAGGTGTGTCTAAACAGCTTAAGGTACGGTGGAAGCGCAGTACGCTTACGCGGACTCTCTTAGTGGCGCTCATCCATTTGTCTCTAGGAGCAAGCGCGCCTCGATTGTGGAACGAAACGCCGCGCACAAGCGACCCATTCAGCTTGCCCGCCTCTATTCCAGTCAGTTGGCTCTTTTTTTTAGCCTACAAATCCCATTCGACAGCATAGAAGGATAAATAGAATATTCCAATAAATAGTTAAAAACAAGAATTCGGTCCCCATCCGAAGAGAGTCGTACTAACAATAACCTGGCGTGTACAGGCAATGCATTTCAAGGCGTAAGATTCTACACGAGTAACGATTATTTAAATTGTCAAAGCATTCTGTTATTAACCATAGGATTAGTCATTGAAAAAAAAATATCATCATTCAAAATCAAAACATTATGATAGCAGCATGCAAACATACCTTTGGTTTAAAAAGTTCCCGCGTCTCTAATCCTAGTATGTAGTAAGTAAAGAGTATAATGAAGGGACTAGCCAGTGTGGCCCACTTGTGATCCTCTGTCACTTCGAACGTGAACCTCGTGGGATCCGTTTCATTGATGTTTACCAATTTAGTTAGACCAAAGTACCTGAAATATTATATTGTAATTACACCTTAATAGCTCGTCACAACTTTTAAAAACATTTTTTTTATCATGCTCTTCTTCGTACCAATTTCTCATCCTATCATACCTAGCAAAATCCATTTCAGGCGGATAAAACTCGATGGCCCAAGTGCACTGGTACGCCAGCAGCACCGCTATATGCGCCGCCATTATAGCCATGAGGCAGCGGCCGACGACCGCGAACCCTCGCTCCAGAGGCCGCCCCAGCGACCAAGCCGTCGCGGCGCCCATGAACACCAAGAAGTAAATGCCAGATGTCACGCTCGGACGCATTATGGCCGAGAACATTATCAGGATCAGGCATAGATACTTCCCTGGAATATTGACAAAATTATGGATTACACGATGGGCACAAAACATCAGTCTGCTCAAGCTCTAGCTAGTAACTAAGTTTGGGGTAAAACTAACGACATGTTGGAATTGCTGGGCACCGTACAGTGTATTCTTCATCGGATATTATATTTTCGGAGCAAAGAAGATACGAGAAAACCTGCCTATCGCAAAAAGAGCGTGTTGAGGATACCGAGATCTTAAGCAGCTTATTCTATGTGATATTGTAATGATAATGACCGTAATAAACGTATTTTCATTAGTAGACTTAAGTGCTAGCAACGGCTGCGGAAGTAATCAAACCAGAATATAAATTCATCGATAAGTTGAAAAGTATAAACATGAAACGCGCATTATTTCAAAACTAAGAAGTAAGTGTTTTGCACGACCGTAACGGTTTGCTTTTAATTGAATCGTTAGTTAATTTACATCGGCATTGGTTTCAATCAATGCGACATTAAATAAAAACACATGACATGATACACATACCATGTGGAACTTGAGTTCATACCTGCGCTAGTAAGCAGCGGATAGCGTTGATGCTTCGTGTCTTTTCTCTTATCCAAAGTGGGATTGGGCCCTGTGAGCAACTTCTTAACCGCCAGATATACCACCAATGACGTTCCAGTCATAACTAGCTAGAAAACAATTTATAAATAAGAATATTGACGATATAAAATATGACTTGTACTTGTTTGATTTATTTTACCTTAGATATACATCTCCAAACAAACTCCCCTTACATAAATGACCAAAGTATTAATTTGCGTGTATAAATAATCACCATTTACAAAAATGCATTGAAAAAATACGTGGCGAAATAAGAAGGCCATATTTAACTAATTGAACCTCATTTGGCTCGGACATTATACCTCTACCTATTTGGGCGCGTGAATGTATATCTACAGGTATAATAGAACAATGGTTGTGCTAGCGTGGCTCTAAATGATCACCTACAAATACATAATAAATATCACATACAAAAAAAAAAATCTTGATTTAAAAAAACTACAAATTACAAAAATTCAAACAATGCAACTGACTTAGGCATTAAAAATCAGTTGCTTCGTCTTAAGACCTAAGGAAATCATCCTTATGCATGTTTTACGATTTTTGATAGTTTAAGAATTACGAAGCTTTTTAGGATTTTTCTACCAATTCCTGATTTGATGAAGTTTTTGGCCATAGCGATTGATATAATCAGGATACGTGATAATTTTTTTTGGTCAAGGTAGCTGAATTTTGGACTTTCCAATACCAAGACTTTTTGTCGTTATTAAATCATATGTTCAAATAATCTTTTAGCTTTGAATCCAATTTAATACCTAAAAACCCATCTCAAACTCAATGACTGCCTGCTACATAAAAGTTAAGCGAATACATACCTCTGGTGCTAAATAATGCACTGCCATGATCGGATCTATCCCCGCGTAAGACACAAGGCCCAGGTTGTGTCCGATCTTCTGTATGATGGGGTAGTCGTGGAGCAGCGAGCCGTACGGCGCGAAGCCAGCGAGCACGCTGTGCCATACTGCGTGCGTCAGCAGCAGCAAAAATGATATTGCTACGACTAAACAAAGGAACTTGCCACGAACTCCTGCAAACAGTTTCAATAGACATCAACAAATAACGCCTGTTCTGAGCATTGATTCTAGAAAATGATGCGAGATTTATATCGAAGAAGCCAGATGAGGGCGTCTGAATGGCTGCGAAACATTCCCAGCTCCCACTTTACCTACGCGTCAGACTTAAATGCGCTTCTGAAGTTGTTCAGACCGTGGGAGGGATAGCCTCTATGCGTCTCTCTTCTCTTACAGTTAACCGACCTAACTCCATGCGCATTTAAGCCAGACATGAACTGTACTAAACTTGTAAGTGTAAAACTCATATTTTCAAATACTGTAAATCTAAGATTTATAAACATTAACGTGTTGGGTAGAAGATTTATGCGGGAATAAAATGTTGAATAAACTTCATGCTGCGTATGCAATTGGACTAATTCTGCTCAGAATAGATTTTATAATAGCTCTGCGCTAATATTGAACATAATCCAGTTGCTCACCGCCGAAAGTTCGTGCGTCTGGAACCTGGGCCAGCGGTGCTATTAAGTAGAGAAGAAGGTATATGAAGGACAGGCCGAACGGACGAACTGCTATACCTGAAAAGATGTAAAGGTTCCGTCATAAAGAGTGTAAATAACCTGCTTCATATCCATCGTCGCCGTCGTATAAAATACATATTTTGACATGTTGACAAGATCGATCATAATTATTAATTACAGTAAATAAATAAAAAACCGTAGCTATAAAGAATGCAGGTCGTTGTAATTCGGTGTAGGCATAGTGAGCATAACTTCCTCAATACAGTAAAATAAAATTAGACCATAAAACGACCACACTATGTTAACGGTATTGCATTGGAAGAAAAATACAATAGAAAATTAAGTAGCAGAGAGAAACGGAAATAAACCGAAATGAATACAGACAGACATGATAAATCGCCAAAGCTGCCGCCCGCTGAAATAGGGACCTGGCTACATAATACCTACTTGACTTGATACGGATAATACATTTAGTGAATAGTGCCATTATTTACTGTGTTCTTGATTTATGAGTATTTATTCGGTGTTAACTAACACTAACTAACACTACTATACAATACATATACTATATGTATTATAGTATTATATTATAGTAAAGGTACCGCCGTACCGTACGGCAATACAAATTTATGATGTTTACGATACTGCTGATTACAAATTAACTAGGTACCTACCTAGTTATTATGGGTTCATCGGCTTCTTTAGCGCTACCTACCTATATGTTCCACTTTACGAAGATACTGAAACTGAACTGTCTTAAAAATAAATTTCACAACCGGAAATGCGTAAAATATGTAGGTACCTACTTATATCTTGCAACAGCAGTAAAATATGTATATAAGCAAAGTACAAGTAAGGCAGAACTGGTGGGGTTCTCAGTAGAGTCAGACTGCCGAACCCTAGAAACATGTTAAAATAATTGGCACGGCCACAAAATGCCACTGTAACATTTAGCCCGCGTTTGTTCCACTCTGTTTTATATTTCGCCCCATTTCCCCGCGTCCTAGACGTCCCGACGGACAAAACACCGACTCGTGAATTGGTTCATTCTGCGAAGCAGTAAGAGCAAAGTCTTGTCATGACAACCTTTCGATTTAAATTAATCAATATCAAATTACACGTTTGTGGAATCGAGTTTTAACTAAATAGCTTGAGGATGGACAGATAGGTACTTTTTAGTTCAAAGAGGGCAAATAAAACCGTACGCACCTCTGTACTGCACCGATTGGCAAACTATCAACTTATTTTAATTTAAGGAGTTTGTCAGATAAGTCCTACTATCGATTCATAAATTTTTTATTGTTTACTAACACGAAACCTCACCCAAGAATTTCAATGTTACACAAAGAAACAATGGGTGTAATTTTATCAATTTAATGATGATATACCTACCTAAGCTGGATAAATAATAGTGACATAACATAAGCCATTTTGAAAAGTGGGTTATCGGTTTATCATAGAATTGATCGGTAAATCGGTCAGTGATTGTATAATATGATAAGAAAACTAAGCTTGCCGAAAATAAGCAACTCACGTATACAAGTCGAGTTCACATACTTATAGGAAAATATAATCAACTAATGAATAATCAGGAGTTTGTAATACCTACTTTCTCACTACATTAGATTGAAATACCAAAAAACGTTAGACGTACTTAGGTATCTATCCGACATTTGTTTAGGTATACTTAGATGTGATTTAAATATGGGTACCTACCTACTCAGACTAATTAACTCACGTCCAGACAATAGACACACCTTAAAGTTGTCAAGGATAGAATGCCACCCAAGGTAGCTAAATTACTACATATATCTGTTTAATTAAAACCATTAAAAAAGGTAGTCAAGTGCGGCGAGTGCCATGCATCCATGCAAATATACTAAATTGGCAAACATTATGACTAGGTAGGTATAATGAGACACCCAAGTCTATGCGCTGCATATCTGTTATCTAAAAGTCATACCGGTAAATTGTTGCATAATTGTGCCTATTAGTGCTGGACTTACACGCCTGTGATAATTGAACTGTATAATCGCAGGATAATGATAATAAACACGATGTTGATATAAAACCTAGCCCATAATGAGGAAGGCAATCAAACATGACTTAGATCCCATACCTAGGCTAATGATCAAAACAAAACCATGCTAACAGGTAACTATACGTTGACGATGACTTGAAAAAAAAAAAAACAGCATAGGCGGAGTAATAAGAACTCCCTGATTGCATAGCCAGGAACATCTCACTTTACGTCTTTATAGGCTTTATCTTATGAGAACGGAAAAAGCTTGTAATTGTTTCGAAATGTGTGATGATAGGTACAAGAACTCCCTATCTAAAGCGCTCTAAACAAACAACCATTCATCATCTGTGATAACATTTCACAGTTTCAGCACAGCAATTATAGGTGTCAAAATGCTCGCTAGTGAGGCGAACAATGGATATGATGTCATTGTACTGGGAAATCACAATGAGCTGTCATAACACCCGTGCGATGGAATCCTGGATCTGGACCTAAAAACCGTGCGCTGACACCAATACGAGTTATAAATACCAACACACGAATTTCAGAAGCGGGAACCATTTTTTTGAAATGTATACCTATTGAACTTTCTCCTGAAATGTAAACATCCCGGGTAAGCATGCGTAAGATATTTTTTGGTTGTGTTGATTCTGACCAAATTAATATTGGCAACGGTTTAATATTAACGAATAACCCGATAAAATTAATGGATTCGTACAGACGCACATTATAATACAATCTGTTTTCCATATAAATGCTATTAGATTACATTTTCTTTTCTAGGTAGAACTTGTTCATCCTGTTATACACAAGTGTTGTATAAAATTCGAAGTTAGTGGCCAAAAATAGTTAGGTAGATAGGTATCCGAACATCGGTGGCATTCGCCATTCACCACATTTATATGAATGGAATGTTACAATTTTAACATAAGGAGTCATCAGAAATCGATAGATTATGAGTTGCAATGATGAGATCATTGTTATGTAGGCTGCCGGTTGCCCAGTTAAACTTGAGTGACCTTGTGAATCAGACGCCCGATAAGGTAATGCGCGGTAACGAATGTGTTCAAACTTCTACTGACTGACAAACTTAAGTACATTTTAATTAAACTCCTTACTGTTGTATACCTGCCAACCCTGCCTAAAACCAAGTGATTTACTTACTTCGCAAATGAACGCAGTGTGATGAATTGGCGATCGCAACCCCGTTTATAGATTCGTTGAAACCTAAAGCCTGATATATAGGTATAGTGCGTGAAGGTAAGGAATAAAGGTAATGTGAGGTTTCGTATAAAAGTTATTGAAGCTTTTTCCCGCTTCTCCAGGGTGTTTTAAGTTGCCCAGTGTTAGCAGAGCAGGGTCCTGCTCCTAAGCAAAATGTACGCAGTCTGTGATCTGTGACATATATGTGGAATGGTTTATGATATAAGTATCAGTGACATTACCAGGTTTGACATATTGTTGTAATTTATTTTATTGTAGGTACCTATTGTAATGATTGCGAATAAAATTAAATAAAAAATTCTAGGTTAAGTATAGGTTAAGTAGTTAGGTTAAGTAGTTGCTTTGCCCTAACAGGGTCCATGTAGCACTATATTATGTAAGTATCTGTCATCTTGTAATACCATGGTTGCGACGACTAAATGAATATGAATATGAATACCTACTCAAAGAGAAACAGCTAGGTAGTGACGATTCACTTAAGAAACCTTACAATATAAATAAATACTTACTTACCTAAAAAATACTGAGGAACCAAACCTAAAATCCGAGCTTTAACGTAGGTAGGTATTTTCATGTTATATTTGGCGTTGTTATAGATTTCATTGTATTTTCCGGAATAGATTGTGTTTTAATATAGTTAAGTGGCAAGTTCGTGTAGTGTAATTAAGCGCTAGATTATATGGGGCTGGGCGGTGCGATGCGTGAGTGTAGCGATTACGCTCGGAGGGAGTGTTCGCGAATGTCCTAATGTAACTACATAAGATATTTATTTAACTATTATTTACCCGACCCACTTACCAATAAAATGTTACTTTGCACCCACTTTGCAAAAACTGGGTGGTTTTACCAAATAAATTGGCAAGCTCCGCAGACTCGAATGTTTTTATTACGTAAAACTACGTCTGCATTGCTTAAATATTAAATGAAATCTGCGCAAAGTGGTATGTACTGCAAATTTACTGCAGTACTAATACGTGCTAGAAACTCAGTGTTCCAAAAATACACCGTTAGGTAGCTAGGTTTTGCATTTACAAATTAAGAATAGCGATGATGTTAAAAATTTGTATCACCTACCCGCAGATATAACTCGTTGTATGTTTTTAGGGTTCCGTACCTCAAAAGGAAAAAACTGAACCCTTATAGGATCACTTTGTTATCCGTCTGTCTGTCTGTCAAGACCCTTTTTCTCTGGAACGCGTGGAGGTAGCATGCTGAAATTAATATCAAATACTCAAGCTTGCGGTCCCTTGAAGCTGTGAAAAAATCAACCTTCTAAGTCAACGCAATCAAAAGATACAGTCATTAAAAAGGTCGTTTCCATACAAATTGCCGTACTTTGAAAACCTAAAGGGTAGGTACTTCCAGTTGTCCTAGAAACTTGAAATTTGGTATGAAGGGAGCTCTTATAGCACAACCACTCCGAAAAGTCTCAAAATCTAATAAAAATATGTCTGTCTGTAGATTACACATCCAATATAAGTTGACCCCACACTGAATACATTTTGCTCAGGAGCAGGACTCTGCTAACACTGGATTTCTTAAAACACTGGGGAAAAGCAAAGCAATTTCAATGTGACCAAAAAGGACAAACGAACTTTAACGGCAGTTTAGTTAAAATAGGTTTATGAATAACAGGGTAAGAGTTTATCACGTTGAAATCAAACCCCTTTAGCGCTCCCAGATGGGTATTACTGTAACATCGCCCGCTTTGAGACACTATAAGGTTTAATAATTGAAGGCTTTTGGTGAAGAGGGAGCGGCCCATTAGTTGGACAAACATCGCTTAAGCACACAAAGTTGTATCGCCCATATTTTTTGTACAGCTGCGGTTTATATTCCATGTGTACTATGTGTTAGGTGTAATCGGTAATTGTGCCCATCTTTTCATAATTGCATCCTATTGAATAAGTAGATGAGGTGCAAAGGTGAGGCGAGGTCGGCGACTGGCTGCGTTACGATCGTCGCGGCCGGCGCCCGGCACGGACCTACATGGTCTATTCGGAGATATGTAGCCGGCGCGAACAGATTTATCATGACCACTCTAAACGTGCATTCAACTATGACATCATCTCGGAAACTTAAAATAAATTCAACGCTTTTAGTCTCTATTAATAAAATAAGCATTCACTTAACCGCATTAGTAAAAGTTAAAGAAAACACCTAATCGCTAATTTCGGCTACTTTATAAGTTTAGTATTAATAAAATAATAAGTACCTACTCCTTTGACCTTCGTACAATCTTAGAGATCTTATTTTAAAATAGAAGAATGTTGGTTCGATGTCGGGTAATAGGTGTATAATAATTAATAAAATTTGATTACAAAAATGTTTTACATTCGAGATTATTACTTGTTATACATATATCAATCTGTGAGTGTGTAACGACCGGCGTAGGAATAAACAGAGGGCCGGGCAGGTGTTAGTGTTCCATTTCGTCGGATTTACGGGCCACGTGGGGAATCAGGTCACGCAGGATTTACCTCCTTTACGAGTATGGCACTCATTTGACCTACTCATTTTCATGATCTAAAGCTGAACGAAACGAACCTGGAAAGGTCACGCGAATGCCGTGTGGGTATCGCTACGGTTGAATGCTATTCTCATTAGGTAGGTATCTACGGAAACCGTGACTCAGATTTCGACACTTACAGACTTATGTCTAGGAAACGAGAGTTTAACTTATGAATCAACTTCAATTTAGAAGTAAATTGGCTTTATGGAGTTAATGCGATAACAGGTGACTCTGAGTTTCAGACAATCAATCAGCCAGGTACGATTTGGAAAGATTAACGGAAAGTACAAACTGTGTCCCTAGTTATAACTGAAGCGAAAATCAGAGAGGGTAGCATTGCGTGTTGTTAATGGCTTGCAAATTTTGTGATTTGGAAGGGCTCGCAGGCAAGGCCACGTGAAGTCGGTCAATGGGGAGCCAGCCCAGCCTTTACCAGCCAGGCGCGCCCAGCGGGAGGACGTCCTCCGCAATGCGACGCGTGCTGCGATATGTATGACTGCCATGTAACCAAACAGCAGCGAAAAATTTACTGCCGAGCTGTGTAATTTGCTTTTAAGTTGTTTTCACGAAATAAATTATTATTATTATTAATTTAAAAAAATAGGTATTTACAAAAGCAAATTACACAGCTACCTACCTATATGAAATAATCTCGACTCTTTAAAGGTGATTTAACCTACTTGCCCGAACGAAAGTAAAAGACTTTCAGGCGAGAAGAGGGAATGATGCTTCAGTTTTATGGCCGTATGAGAATTGCATAATTTGGTACTTAGAAACGATCAAGCTAACAGTATCGGACAAGATAATGGCCCATTTCTCTGTAGAAATTAGGTATTTGGCTCGCTTTTTACTTTAAAACTAACTAATATCTAAAACCCCAATCCAATCCGACCACTCTATTTTAAACTCCAATACAAATGGGAGTAACATGTGAGAATGCCGGCAGATTAATAAATTGTAGAATGTTATATAAACGCTTGTTATAGGCGCAATTATACAGCTGACAGCCAGTACGACTACGACAACTGAACAGCTACAATCAGTGTCCAAAAAAAAGGTAGGGTAGTTTAGCCAGTTCGCCGACCGTCGCCAGTTTCCGATTTTCTCATCGACCTGTTTTACTAATCGGTATAAAATAGGATTACTAACAAGATCACAAACTAAATAAAAATAATGTAACTACCCCAAATAGTTCGGTTGTACGCACACACACAGACAAAATGCATGTTTGTAAACAGAGTATGGAACAAAAAAATAGGAACAAAAATGATTCGCAAAGAACACGTCACAACGCGTACCTACTTCATTGCGGAAAAAATAGTGAGGAGCCCCACAGGTTACGATAAGTTTCCAAATGTAATTTTATGTTTTTTGACTTGTTTGTTATTTATATTGATAGACAATGAGTTTAACTATTTATCAAAAATAAGTGCTATTCTATTTTTTGTTAGTAAAAGTATAAAAATGAATAGTCGGTAACTAGATACCTCATTCTCGTAGAATACCTAGTTCTCGACCGCTGCGGTCAAAAACTGGCGTCGCCGAGTCCAGTAAAGTTGCATCTTTTTCGACATATCATTAAAGAAACTACTGAACCAAATTTTTTAATTCGAATCTTATTAACATCAGAATTGTGTCAGCCAGTTTTCGACCGGATTATTTCAAATGTCTTAGATAAGTCTAAGGTAACAAGCGTCAACTTTCTTAATCTAAAAATGGGATATGCAATAACTATATGCCATATTCCGACACCATATTCGAATTAATAGACAGTTGAATGCCTATTTTGTGTTTTTGTACAAGAATCACATCTAATTCATCACACAATGTATTTTGTGTTGAAATCTCCTTAACTGATAAAAGTAGCGTTAGTAAAAAATGACTTTTATTTTTATACTTAGAAATATTAATAAATACCTAGACCTGACCTAGTTACATGCTTTATTTTGTTGTCATAATTTTGTATACATTTTATATTTTAGCAAAGAACGGGTTTTTATTACATAAAGGATTTATAATATTCATGTATTTTTCGTCACATCCCATAGTCGAGAACTGGCGAATATAAAGTCGAAAACTGGAAATTTCGGTCGAAAACTGGTAAAACCGGCATTTTCAGCTTTACTGTTTTTTGATTAATTATTTATAGGTCTTACTGGAAAATAAACGGTATTAAATGAAAGTAGACTATATTCACTATATTAATTATTTTTCCATTATTTATTCCTAATTAATTCTTTTTTTTTTCGTTCTGAAGTTGACAACTTCACTAATCGGTCGCAAACTGGTGAAACTACCCTATCAAGCATTTGCTCGCTTTTTTAACTACTTTCGATGCCGACTGCTACTCTACACGCTCAGTTAGGTAGGTACCTACCTGCTATCCTTTTTTTTGTCAAGGCGAACATCGCTTTATTTAACAAATATTTGCATTTTTCACTTACAGTAAGATGTGTAACTGAATACTTAAACTAAATATGAGAATACCCACTTAACTAGAAAAAAGACCCAGTTAGTTCCTCTATCTCCAATTTTATAATCTACAAAGCCGTGAACCATGGACGACATGAGAAGGCGTGGCTCATGGAACTGGGGCTGGGAATTAATACGTGTATTCGATACGAATAAAGTTGATACCTAAGCACTAGATTTTATAAAACACAAGCTAAGGACATAAATGGTCATACAACCTATGCCCATAGACTGCCTGATGCCTGCCAGTACTAGTATTGGCATTGGATAGGTAGATGATTTATTCACAAAAACCAAGATCGTGACGATTTAATTACAATTATAAAGGCCGAAGGAAAAAAATACAATTACGTCATAGTCGATTTTTGAGTCTGAATAATCTGGGATCTATATGCTGGGACGGCGGCGGTCGGCGATTGACGGTTCCGGTACGTTGCGTCACCGCACACGCGTATATCCCACTTTAACATTAAAATAATGTGACAGTTAATTCACGTTTATGGCATAAACCAATTTATTACAGTATGTCGTCTGTGCGGCACAGTTTAAAAGGTCATGACAAAAATGTGGAATAACTGGTTCGATTCGAACTTTTGCTTAATTTTCTTATATTTTTTCTTGATTGAGTAGGTAGTCGCTTTCTATCTACTTTGGGCGCAAATTACAAAACATTAAAATTTAACAAGGAAGCCAAATTGTTCAATTGTTAGTTACAGCTCTCAAGCCGGGTGTTCGCGTTTGTAAGCGAAAGATATTAACAGGAAAATAAATTGAAACACAAATAAATGGTTATAATATCAAAAAAAGCTATCAAGTTGGAAATGTATTAACAATTTGAATTCTACCAATCTCATGTCTAGCCTTGAATAGCTTACTATCTTGCTATGTCACTCCTACAACCCAGGAGAATCTAATGACAGTAATGACACAGACACCTCATATGTTGAAAACCGTCAAATGGTTTAGGCTGTAAAGCGTGCCAAAGAATTAGACATACATACATACACTCGAAAAGTACCTTAGGTTACTCAGGGATAGTTTAGGTTTCCATTAGAGAGGTCATTTTTAAAATCGGTTTAAAAACAAGGGTGGGGCAAATCAACAAATCCCATCAATCGATTGATCAATAATGACTAATGTAGTCACGATTGATTTAACCATGACTGATAATAATCATGACTAAAACCGAAAATCATTAGTCATTTAATTGTTAGTTTTAATCACGACCTTATGATTGATGCTTCTAACGGAATATGTATGCTTGTTTGTTTCGTCGTACTTCTGATCGGATTATCGCTTTCTTTGGTAGTTTTGTACTGTCCTTATGTTGTCTTAGGGTAAATTAATGTAATCAAGTACCGATCAAAATTCATCAAAAATCAAAATGAAACTAACAAAAGCAAATAAAATATATTACAACCACCACCGGACAGCCTAGTGGTTAGAGACCCTGACTATGAAGCTTGGGGTCCCGGCTACGAGCACTTAACCCTTACGAGACGAAATACATACGAATTTGAAAGAAAACAATTCTGTCAGCTAGCTGCGGTGCGGGGGGAGTTGTGATCGCTCCGAAGTACTCCGAAGTATCCCCAAGTATTCCGAACCCAATCGCTAGGGGACGTACGCTAATGACTTAATGCTTTCTATCGATATCGATAAAAGATATTGCATTTTTTTATGCTTGCTTATCAGTAACTAGCTTTTGCCTGTGACTTTAATTTTGCAACTAAGAAATGCAATTTGAAATGACCTGGTAAAGGAACTAACATCTTCCAGTAGTATAAGATAAGATAAGATATTACGTATCACCAACTTTGAAATTTTTTGTGGTAATGGTAAACCAAACGAGTTAAAAATCCTTTTGGTCATTTGTTGAACTTTAGAGAATCTAGTCAAATAAAACGGATCACTCACGTATGTAAGTAGAGTTTAGCCCGACATGTTTCGGACTAATTAGTAGTCCTTCCTCTGGGAGCGTACGAACCAGCGGCAGCGAGACAGCGAGTGGGAGTTATTCGAATTAGTCCGAAACATGTTGAGCTAAAGTCGACTTACATACGTGAGTGATCCGTTTTATTTCACATGATCCTCTAAAGTTTAACAAATCAATAAAGTTTTTTTTTAACTCATTTAGTTTACCATCGCTTAAAACCCTGATTTCAAATAAAAAGAAACGCATTCAAATCGGTTCAACCGTTTAGGAGCTATGGTGCCACAGACAGACACACTAGCGGTCAAACTTATAACACCCCTCTTTTTGCATCGGGGGTTAAAACATACAGTTTAAATAAAATAACATTGTTTTGTTATCATTACCTATCCAATAATCATACACGAAAAGAATAATTATGACTAAAATTATGAAGTATTTGGGTGCATACTGATAGTAGTAAATAAAATCCACAAATAAAAAAGTGGTTAATTATCGACAATACAAAATAAATGCACTGCACCGCTCTAGGCATTGGCGTCATAAAGGTAATTACGATAATAAGGGATAGACATACATGTTTACAGTAAGAGCAAAAAGGACGGGGAGTGGACACGTGACGGACCTGTCCAGTTTAATTTGACCCGCGTTGCATTAATCAAATTTTTGAAAATATTTTCTTAAATTAAAAAATGGACCTACCGATGAAAAGTGATATTATTTGTTGTTACATTACATGTTTTCCTGTTGTTTACGCATCATTTAACGGCACAAGAGGACACGATGAAGTAAATTGACGGTGATTTATATTTGAAATGTCAAACCGTCTTCGGTTCTAATTTATGGTCGAAACTGACGGAAACCAAATAGGTTGCGAAATATATCAATGACAAATCATAGACCACTTCACATGGTTGGGTCGCCTTATATTAGGTCTCTATAGGTTATAGTCTCATTGGGTCCCGGGTTCAAATCCCAGTCGGGGCAGATGTTTGTATAATTAATACAAATGTTTGTTCTTGGGTCTTGGATGTTTAATATGTATATAAGTATGTTTACCCGTTGTCTAGAACCCATAGTACAGGCTTTGCCTAGTTTGGGACTAGGTCAATTGGTGTCAAATTGTCCCATGTTATTTATTTATTTACTAATTTATTGGCATTTGTGTCCTGTACCTGTAGACATGGTATCCTATTGTATTCTACCTCATCTTAATTGATGATATTCAAGAATTTTAATCATAAAACAATCAATCATGATTGTTTGACTAACATTGAAACTAATCAATCTATCTCTATCTAATCATTACTCAAACTAAATTTTGCCCCACACTGGTACAAACAAACAATGTTCTTGAAAACCTCTGTTATTATAGATTAAAGAAATGCACCAATGCTAGTCTTTAACATTTTACAGGATGTAACAGAGAATTAAGGTACTATGATATGTGATTTGCTTATTCAGATCTGGAAATGTTTCGTCATTTCAGTGAAAAATTTAAAATAATTAGATATTCAACAAAAGAAAAGGTGCTTGCTACTATATTATCATTATAATGAAATAAATGTAGAATTTAATAACAATTCATGCAATAATCTTAAAAATATATTCCTAGGTACTTTGCCAAGTTAACAGATTTAAAAAGTTGTAAAAAATTACTTGAGATCATACTGAATACTGAGACCTTGGATATCAGGCTATAATTTCAAAGTCACTATAGGTCTCATTGGTGTTTTAATGTAAAAGCTTAAAATAAACTTACTGAGTAAGAGACCCGCCGGAAGCACAAAGCGCACCAACAATGCTGCTACATAGTACTTAGCCATATTGCAAACTGAAAAAAAGCATAAAAGACTGGTAAGTTCAAGATTATTTCGTATTTTTCAGTTTTTAAATAGACAGCGACTTGTTTGATATCACTTATGAAATTTGGTAGTTATTCATTTTGGATTTTTAAATATGAAGATTTCTCGACAATGCTATTTTTAGAATTTCTTTAAACTGTAAACAACCTTTTTCATCACAATCTTAGGCTATGCTAAAGTTGAATCCTCACACAAAAAAACTGTGTTATACCTACTTAAGTACTTATTGTAATTAAGATTTACTTAATCTTCTTAGGTTTAAATTAAGACAATTTTCATTAAACTTTGATTATTTATTAAACAAACAATCCAATTACCATATACATTTGCATTAAATGAGAAATTTACTACATGAACTCTAATGTAGAAAACAAAATAAATTTTAAATCTACAAGTATTTGATTGTGTTACACGATTGCAAAACTTTAAAAACACAATGAAAAATACCTTAAATAAGGACTCCAAAATTAGGCAAACAAAGAAATAACTTAATGAAGCACACAGCCACTTTAAACTTAAAGTTACAATTTGTTAGTCTCTGATAAGATAAATTTGCATAATTTTCACACATTTTACGACATATCTACATAACTGAACAACAACACAACCGACATCATCCACACCCGAGATGACAATGACACTCAGAAATAATGTTGCCAGTTCTGAATATATAAATCTACCAAGCCGACGTATCAAATGTCAACTTTGTGAGAAGAGTAAATATATATATATATATATATATAATAAATAATGTTTATTCATTTATAATTTATCATGAGCTTTCGGGTGAAGGAAAACATCGTGAGGAAACCTGCACACTCCTGCGAAGCAAGTCAATCCTCACTGGGCCCACGTGAGAATTATAGGCCAAGCCCTTTCATTTTGAGAGAAGGCTTGTGCCCAGCAGTGAGACGTAAAAAAAAGCTGGTGATGATGAAAATAATATTGTGTATACGTATGTCACCCAGTGAACTATAAAGATATATACTTAGCGCCTATACATCGATGCAAGAAAATGGGGGTTGCCAGATTTTTTTCGATCCTGTAAGGAACAAATGCTCATTTTGCCAAACATACGGGATTTTATGTTTTTCCCCGGGACAAATGAAAATCATGTACTTTGCGTTGTTTTTATTGCTGTAGTTAGTTATATTTTAAAGAAGATGGTCGACATAGGACGCATCCAGCTTTAATCTGTTCGTTCACCCACACCTCATGCTCTCGTGCGCGCGCAGTGCAGCTAGCCGTCGGAGTCATCCGCGATGCGGTGCGTGTTTTAATCGAATAAGGTTGAAATACGGGACAGAGTCTGTCCCGGCGGGACGTTTAAAATTACGCCTGAAATACGGGACGTCCCGGGAAATACGATACGTCTGGCAACGCTAACTACAACACGCACAACTACGACACACGTACAACGTGACACACGCACATCAAAAATCGCAGCTCGACAGGCGTCGGTTGCGTTCGGCGTTTCTCGACAATGTTTGGTCAAACCATCGAACTTAAAAAACTTTTTAAAAGACTTACTTACATAAGAAATGTAATATGGTTTCTACATCACTTTACGGCACACGATGGCATATTTGCAAAATATTAAATTACGCAAAACATAATAATATTCACAATCGAAACTCCCATGACACATGCCCGCACGTCAAGAATGTCACGGCTGTTTGACGCCTTGTTTTGTTTTTAAAATTTTCCACGTCTGTGTTGGTACCTATGTGGTGGAGCCATTTTTAGGGTTCCGTACCTCAAAAGGAAAAACGGAACCCTTATAGGATCACTTTGTTGTTCGTCGGTCTGTCTGTCTGTCTGTCTGTCTGTCTGTCTGTCTGTCTGTCTGTCAAGACCCTTTTTCTCTGGAACGCGTGGAGGTAGCATGCTGAAATTAATATCAAATACTCAAGCCTGCAGTCCCGTGAAGCCGTGAAAAAATTAATCTTCTAAGTCAACGCAATCAAAAGATACAGTAATTAAAAAGGCCATTTCCATACAAATTGCCGATTTCCAAAAACCTAAAGGGTACTTCCAGATGTCCTTAACTTGAAATTTGGTATGAAGGTAGCTCTTTCTTATAGCACAAACACTCGGAAAAGTCTCAAAATCTTAAAAAAAATATGTCTGTCTGTAGATTTCACAGACCAATATAAGTTGACCTCACACTGCGTACATTTTGCTTAGGAGCAGGGCTCTGCTAACACTGGACTTCTTAAAACACTGGGGAAAAGCGTTAAAATCTTTCAACGGAACCCTCGTGCGCGAGTCCGACTCGCACTTGGCCGATTTTTGGGCTTAGTTACGCTTTCATATATAGGTATTATTATTCGTAGCACAGACCCGACTATCACAACTACTACACTATACTCTCTTCATTTTATTTATATTAGAAAGTAGGTACCTTATTTTTTTAAATAATGCTGACAGTAAATAAGTACTTATTAAGTAATGGTAAGCTAGGATTTCAAGAACAGCAGGTAATTCATTTTCGGAGCAATTATTTGTATTGCTGGTGTTTCAATAATATGCGTAGTTAAAAAGTTATGTGCGAATACTTGACAGTAAAAACTAGCCAAGTTTCATATGACTAAGATAGATCGATAGAATATGACTAAGATGAATGACTAAGATAGATAGAAGCCTCTTCAATAAACTAGATATTGGCACCCGTTTGGATTTCACTTCTTTTTTCCAATATTGAACTTTGCTCTATTTTTCCCATTTTTCCCATTTATGTTTTTGGTGGCATTGTTTTCAAGGGAAAATATGTATACCTGATTACAGCGTTCTATGTAATTCTAAGGGTTTTGAGCTAAGCTGCGGACAGACAGATGGACAGACAGACAGCCATACAGGCGGATGGCCACGGTTAAACGTTAAGGGTTTCTTGTTGACATCTGATACAGTCATGAACCTTAATGCAGTGTTACGGACATCTCAACGTCTGTAGAACTCTTAACTGCTTAACTAACTGCATAAACTGCTTAGTGGCGGATTATTTTGACTTGCGCTCCGCTGCAGCTCCAATATCCACAAATTTATATACAATAGCATATATTCATTTTAACATTTGGAATTCAACGTTCAAATTTGTACACGTTTTAAGAAAAAAACAAAGATTGAATTTAAAATAATAAAAAACTTGCAAGTCCATATTTATTTCTACCAATACCATATGGTGTTGCGCATGGCAATAATTTTCGTTTCTTAGTGCTGTCTCAATAAATAAATTTCGATTTTTTTTAAGTTTCTAACTGTCTTTTCGCTTCATGTTGTGTTTAGAATCTTATAAATGCTTGATAAAAATAAGTGTATTTCGAACTATAAGTATCAGATATTTAATAAAAAAATTAACACTTAGTACTTTATCGGTTTTGGCAACACTATCAATTTTATTTTTATTGCGAATTAATGGCGTAGCCAGGTGAGTTTTCTTGTTTATTTTCTATTTTCATAGCGTTCCATGGTATTCAATTGTTTTGTCTAAATGTTTTTCGACGAGCAAAATATTAAATCTCCATAAAGTCAAAATTTTATCAGCTAATCTGTTTTTATTGCACGAAAAACCATTCTTACGAGTAATGAACACGTATTGGATTTGTTCCGAATTTATTTACTAGGATCATTGTCATCACTTTCACTTTTCACGCGTTTTAGTGGTTCTAGTGTGCATACATTGCAACGAGCCGCGGTCGCCATGGATGAGTTAGTTACCTGATATTTCGCAGCGTATTCGTTGGTTTCATTGTGTATAATTATGACAAGGTTACTCATCACTGCTCACTCAGCGTTTCACATAAGCAGCGATTTGAGAGAAACTGACGCATAGTTTCTATTATGGTCTTTTCTCAAGAGATTAAAAATGTTTTTTCAGCACCATGTCGACTGTAACGAAAATGACCCGCACGGTTAAGAAACTGGAGGTGCCCAGACCATTGAAATCGACGACTAGTTCTGCTCATAACCGCAACTCTGCATTGGATGTCAAGATAAATTCCGGTATGCTCATTATTTCTTACCAGAATCTTATTGGAATTGGAGTTTGTTTTTGAAGTTGCTCTTATTAACTTTGAATCAGTAGGTAATTACTTGGTTATACCCCTGAAACGGGATCTTATCTTATTCATAATGAGGCAATTAGTTATTTATTAGTATTCTACTTTCGTTTTCAGTGGATGATCTCATAGTGTTGACGGAAGCAGTGGCATATGAAATGATGCAGGGCAACTATGACCGTGCGCTTCATGCCAATGTGTCTACCATGTATTCGAACTTAAAACTTTATGGAGCTCAGCTTGAAGCACTCTACAAAGATTTTCTTGATAGGTTAGTTGTGTAATCTGCATTTTAACTAATTAGGTATGCTTCACCATTCCCTGGAGCATTAGACAAATTTGAACAGACAATGCTGTTTTTTATTTTAGATTTAAACAATTTATTGCTTAGGATTCAAGTAACATAAAATTAGCCACCCCTGTCATAATGCTTTTTACTGTTATATCCATGATTATAAGATCATAATTGATTGAATCAGGTGTTACCTTGCAGCGTTCCATACCTATTCATGAGCTAAAAACAATTAAAATGTACCTACATGTAAGAAAGCTACATCTATGCAACAAAATGGATATTTCCGTGCAACACCTCTATGTCCACTGCTATATGAATCAACATCAACACATGACACACACTATACCTTTATTGCATTGATGAAGCTATCTTACATGTGTGGTCGCCAGTGAGCAATTTGTTTTTAGTTTATAAGAATGAAACTTAGGATTCCAACATCAAAAACCTAATCCTTAATTAGTATTGGCATGCTCAAGTGAAATCTGCCTATTGCACTATTAAACCTTCATATGCGGGAAGTAAAAAGAAATTGTATTCAAGTCTCTTTTATTATAACTACTAATTTTGGAGATAGCAAAAAAAAAAACAAAAAAAGTAGGCTTAAATTTGTCATGGATCCATGACTAAGCATATGCGGGGTTAATGGCTGCAATTCTCCCATTCCACTATCAGATGTTTCTTAGGAGCAGCATTGATCTGTCAGTTTGTGAATTAAGGTATTAATTCCTTTTCAGATATTTTGTTGTGTTCCGCAATGGTTCACAGGATGAACGCTTG
The DNA here is from genome assembly GCA_963691665.1 of Clepsis dumicolana. Classification (NCBI taxonomy): domain Eukaryota; kingdom Metazoa; phylum Arthropoda; class Insecta; order Lepidoptera; family Tortricidae; genus Clepsis; species Clepsis dumicolana. Next base: position 5,366,245 of record OY829507.1, on the reverse strand, counting down.
GACAAGAAAACAAGATTGCATCTTCTCGAGTTGATTGAACTGCGTGCTAAGCAGTGGCAGAGTTCAGATTACATGAGTCAGTATTACAGGCACCGCGGCACACATGCAGAGGTAAATTTTAAGATTTTTTTTAAACTTTACTGGATAGAAGTCAACTGTCTCATAAATTTGATAATAATATCAAGTGGGCCACTTGAGAGTTTGCTATGTTCACTCATTTGTGTTAATAACTTATTATATTAAGGCGCTTCCCTGATCCAGACACTGAAATGGCTGCTTTTTAGAGCCTTTCTGTAAATTATTTAAATGATAAAAACAAAATATATAAATACATTAAGTACCTATAACATCTTATCTTGTTTTTCTGTTTCATATTATTTTTTTCCCAATTTAATACTTATGATATCTACATCACAAGTGAGTCAAGTTGCAATTAATATTCTGTTACTACATCATAAGCATAATTTACTTTGACTTATGACATACACCAATGTATAGAGAATTTAATAGGCTAGGATTTCTGTTTAACATTATTAAAATACCTTTTTATAACCATCATCATCATCACTATCATCATCACTATCATCATCATCGGGCTATTTACGTTCCACTGCTGGGTACCTGGGTACTGCTGGGCTGCTGGGTGGGTGGGGCCTTTATTTAGAATATTTTAAAAAATTTGAATAAGTAATTTACGTAATCGGTGCGAATATTGAAAAAAAAATTTTTTCGAAAAGACGCGTTATTTGTGATAACACTGTGTAAAATGAAGTTAGACCGATATTCAATATATTTCGTCAGTAAAACGAAGTTGTTTAGTAGAAGTGAGGTGGGGTGAGGAAGGCGCGAAGCGTTCAATTTTATCCTCTCAGGGAAGCGTCTTAAGTAGAACAAAAGGTTAATTCATCAAGTATGCTCTCATTATTACATCTAAGAAGGCATTGTTATTTGTTTTCAACTTACACACAACTGTTTCTTAACTTCTATCCCATCAGTCATCTCTCTCTGTGCAACTAAGATGCATTAATGCTCTTATTACTGCAAAGATTTTTACTTTTCGATCAAGTTAGCTGCTAATCAAGTGAAAAAAGAAGTGTGCTTTTTAACCGACTTCAAAAAAAGGAGAAGGTTCTACATTCCACTGTATGTTTTTTTTTTTTTTTTTATGTATGTTCATCGATTACTCCGTAAATTGTTTACCGATTTTCAAAATTCTTTTTTATTCGAAAGGGTATACTCCTGAGGTGGTCCCATTGTCACCAAATCATGATCTGATGATTGGATCCTAGGGAAATCGAGGGGAACCCTCAAATTTTATAGGCATGTATCATGTGTTTCATATATTTTCTAAGGCTATTCAAGTATTTGCGTCCGGTAGTCATCATCTCATGTTGATGAGCTGATGATGGAAGGTACTACTCCTTAACGGTTAGGAGTTGGAGGATAATTCTTAAAATGTTAAATCAACGTAAAATTGTGAAATAAAAATCTTTTATCAAAAAAGTAAAACCGCCTTCAAAAAAAAAAACCTTAGAAAAAAACGTAAAATAATCCTCTAAAATAATGATAAATAAATAAAATAAAATGAAATAAAAAGCGTCTATTTCGGACAACAGAAACTACAGCCTAAAGTTTTATGGCCTAGCACTAAGCAGCAGAAATATGAAGTTGGTGCTTCATTCAAAGAATATTCCGCTCGCACCGCACCGACTTCATATTTCTGGTGCTTAGTGCTAGGCCATAAAACTTTAGGCTGTAGTTTCTGTTGTCCGAAATAAACGCATTTTATTTTATTTTATTTTATTTATGTATCATTATTTTAGAGGATTATTTTACTTTTTTTTTTAAGGTTTTTTTTTTGAAGGCGGTTTTACTTTTGTCACTTTAAATGAATATATGAATGTGTGCAGCCACTCCTGGTACCGACGATGGAGGGCGCGGGGGCGGGCGGCGCCGCGTCCCCCACGCTGGCTGCGGCCGCCGAGCCGCCCGCGATGCTGGCCCCCGGCGAGGTCATCAAGCCCTCCGGCAAGTTCCCCAAGCCCACCAAGATACCTGGCAAAAACTATTCAAAGGATGAGGTTGTCATTCGAAATGCTGATTCTGGAAAAGGTATTGTTAATATTTATCATTCTGTCATTGTAATTTATGAACAATGAGATTCCTGCCAAATTGTGAACTAGTTTCGGCTATTCCCGTTCCATCCTTCTGCTCAAGTCTCATTGCCATCAAAAAGAGATTTGAACTGAAGCAATTTTAATAACATTTTATTTTAGAGCATCCGACAATTAAAAGAGCCGTATATTGCTTGTTGCATAGCCATCATGCATAGCCGTGATAGCCTAGTGGTTTGATCTATGGCCTCTCAAGCAGAGGGTCGTCAGTTCAAACCCCGGCACGCTCCTCCCTAGTTTTTCGGAATTCATGTGCGGAATTACATATTTTGTAATTTATCATGAGCTTTTCGGTGAAGGAAAACATCGTGAGGAAACCTGCACACTCCTGCGAAGCAATTCAATGATGTGTGTGAAGTTCCCAATCCGCACTGGGCCCGCGTGGGAACTATAACCCAAGCCCTCTCATTCTCACAGGTGGCCTGTGCCCAGCAGTGGGACGTTAAAAAGGCTGGTGATGATATTGCATGTAAAATTTGTAAGAAATAAAAAGTCAATGAATCTGGGGAACAATGCATGAATAAATTCAATGTAATGCTTATCTGTCTGTAGTTTTATCTGTTTAGTTGACGATTTGTCTTGCCTTACTCTGCATGTTGATAAGGTGATCCCATTCTTTTAAAGATTAAATTGACGAGGAAGTGGCTGGTATATTATTAATTGTACCACAGCATTTTGAGTATTTTTTTTATAGGTTTGTAAACAACTTTTTGGTAAGGTTTGCATGTCAAATTGTAAGAGTCCTGTATCTCAATATAATCAAGATAAAAACATAAGTAATTGTCTAAATCTGGTCTTGTATGAAATGGGTAAAATGAAGGAAGGCAGACCATTGGACGCAGTGTTTTGTACCTGTGGGTGGTAGGCGTGAGGTGCCGAGTCTGAAGCTGTGTTGTGGTGTTGCAGTGATGGGTATCAAGGGCAGGCGCGTGCACATGATCGAGGAGCTAAGCGACACGATCATATCGTTCCAGCGAGGTACGGACGCACGCGCGTGGCGCTTGCATGGGCCGTCGGACTCTCCTTCACACGCCACTTGATAATGCTTACTGTTGCCTAACTATATCTTTGATCATGACATTCATGAGGCATTCAATCTGAATCTGACTATTTTGTGTGGACAAAATAACGTGAAGATTACTAATTTTTCTGCATGGGGTGTGGATACTAATATGAATGAAAATGTAATCTGGTTTGGTTCTAACTTTTTCATATCAATATACTTATTTGCAGGTGGTTATGGCTCCATTTTCTAATTCAATTCGTGTCAATCTTTTGTTTGGTCCAAATGAGGCCCAGTGCCAGGTCGCGCTGGATGTGTGAAGCCCCGGTATTGACACAGGTCCATGCTGGTTGGGAGCGGACGCGCTGCCTAGCTCCACACACCTAAACGCTGACACTTTAAGTTTCCTTGGCCCAAGAGTTTGACACCAGCTATACAAATCATGTTTCACAGCATTTTTTATTATCTGTCTCCTTCAAACTATATAACAAACATGATACACCTACTAATGTCAGAACTTCACAAAAATCTCGTTTATTAATTGAAAATGCGTGTCTGATTTCCAGTAAGCCCTGGCGCAAAGGAACGCTTGGTTCAAATTACTGGGCCCAATGAAGAAAACGTGAAGTAAGTAAATGCTACAATTGCTACCAATCGAATCACAGGAACTAATTTATTTCTTGCTACATGATGATAATTGAATTTACGCGCACTCTTGAAAATCACACTTTTTTGTCATACCGCGTCAATAAAAAAAGATACGTACAGTCGAACATAGAACCTGATCTTTTTTTTGAAATCTGTTAAAACTGCGTCATATTCTGTACCGAATTGTTATTTCTCTTTGTTACCTGAAATCGCACAGTGCTGTTAGACTCTAAGGGGACTCTGGATGGGAATCCATTAACCATATACGCCCCCTTTACTTCTTTGGGCACGTTGACTTGGACGATGTAGTGAAATTCGTAATGATACCATTATAATTCACTTCTCACTACGCCCTCTTTTGAACCCACATGCTGCAGTGCTAAGTTGCGTCTGTGTCCGCAGCCACGCCAAGCACCTGATCGGCGACACGATCCGCCGCAACGCGTCGCCCGTGCGGCTGGAGGGCTCTCTGGAGGCGGGCGGCGCGCGCGGCTCGCGCGGCTCGCTCGACTCGGCCGGCTCGGACGACGCGCCGCGTCCGCGCGAGGTCACTACGTTTCTGTTATTTTTGTTTTGACTGTTTGATTAGTATTTTAGGCACTGAACGAGGGATAAACATGCGTGTTGAATATCCAAAACTCCATAGCAAACATTCGTATTAATTATTCAAATATCTGTCCTAACCACTAAGCTATCCAGCGTTCAATGTTCAAGTTTAAGAAGCATTAATGAAAAGAAAAAAGTTGATATGGATTGCAAAGATAAAATTACAATTGTATGCCATGCCATTCATTTAAATATGTTCCATGTTACTTTCAGAAATCGCCACACAATAATCGAGCTTTGCTACATAGTTTTTCAACGAACGACGCCGCTTTAGGAGAATATAAGTACACTGTGTCTTTTGGTCAACATTCCATCAAGATCACGGGCCACAATTTGGATCTCGTCAAGGTACAGTCTTACATATTGTTAGCATCCCATCACAAGTACGTCAAACAGGAAGAGGCTTTGTAAGAGCTCGTGTCGTGTTGTCGCTCGTCAGACGGCGAAGCTGGTGCTGGACGAGTACTTCGAGAGCGCGGGCGCGCTGGAGGCGCTGGGCGCGGGCTCGGGCGACTTCTTCACGCTGTCGCAGCGGCCCGGCGCCGCGCTGCTGCTGCGCGACGACCGCGCGCTCAACGGCGACCACGGCGACGACGACGTGTTCGCGCCGCCGCCCGCCGACCCCGCAGGTACACATACCACTTACTCTTTACAGACCGTGGAAACTCCCTTAAAAAGCTGACTAGAAATCGAACAAGTGAGGTATTTTATCTATGTATATCTATAAACGTAAAAATCAATTGCTGTTCGTTAGTCCCGCTAAGACTCGAAAACAATGACCATAACACAAGTTGTGAAAGTCAATTGTTTCGGATCATTAATAACCATGTACGCCAGCTGCTTCGCCCCCATGTTGCAGTTTTCGCAATTTCTCAAAATTTCATTGATATTAAATTCGTTCTCAAACTACAACTTACGAGCTTATCTACCTGCATATGCATACGTGCAGTAACTGATTTTTATTTATATAAATTATTACGTACGGTCAGTCTAATGACACGCACAAATAAGCCATAAAAATATGCCTTCAGTTGTTTTTCTTCTTACTATTTCAGTTTTTTTTTTCTTGAGCTAAATCATAAGCTAATCATACCTTTGAAGTCTATAGTCTGTTTGCCGTAAGGGAATCACTGGTGTCCCTCGGCCTAGCCCCGCCCCCCGACCAGTGAGGTTGTAAAACATTAGAATACCACCTACCAGGACAACTGTACCTAGCAATTGCCCTGATGACTATTCCACATTTAATCTAGTGAATCTAGTCGCTTGATGCTTTCGTTAATGTTTTATTTTTACAAGCTCGTGTAATACCATTATTTCTTATAGTTTGCTCTTTTTGCAGAGCTGTAGTCTTCGGTCCGCCAGGCTAATTTTAATAGCATGTAACCCCGGCTCTACACACTCTTCGAGACCGGGCGAAGAAAGTATGCCGTCCTTTTCTGGCTTATATCAGGCCCGAAAGGGACGACATGCGGGCCTCGCCCAGTCTCGGCGAGTGTGTGCAGCCGGGTTAAAGGCGATATTCAGACGCAAATCGAATGTAGCATGAGTTTGTGTTTACAAAATAATGACTGTGGTTTTAGTAGCAAATACCTATATCCAAATCTTAAATCGACTGACTGAAGCATGTAGTTTTCATAGTATGAAAGTTCAACATTTTATCTTTAAGTGAACAATTGAATTCATGTTATTTTCAGCCATGATAATTCATTCATGTATAAGGGGTGCAGGCTCTTTAAAACGAGCATATTTATTATTCTATGTGCTGTTCATATTATTATGTACTGATCATGTATGTTTTTCTATACCAACATCCGATCACATCGATCCACGGTTTCGGCAGCGGGTCTTCCAAATTTATCGCATACTCATGAGAAACATTTGTTAACAAATCATACATGACGCGCTAAACCTGCCGACACGGCGAGCAGGCCCCTTGCAGTAATACTCGCGCCCGCGATCACGGACCAGACTTCACTAGACCACTTCGAGTTTACTCATACGAAGTTCACAATTCATACAACGCACTACTTATTAAGAAGTCGTGTAAAAAAAAACGATATTTATTTATTGATAGGTATCTTAAAATTAATCACGTTCACCTCTTACAATATTTGTCTTCGTCCAAGTGGAGGTAAGCTTCGTTTGGGTAGCAAGATGTGGTATAGTAGTGTGGTGTCCGTGCGCGTGCCGTGGGCCGGTGTGCGTGGCTGTAACGGTGTGTTGCGCAGCCGGCGAGGGCGAGGCAACGCCGCGGCGCCCGCGCTTCTCGCGCGCCGCCTCCTCCGACAAGAACCAAGGTGAGCCACACCACACGCCTAGATGACTACCAGGATTGCTGAACTTTCGACGCACTTTCAAATAATCAAAGGGATCTTATATGTATATTGACTTCTGTTAGTTATCGAGATTAACATGATCACGTCTATTGACGATAAATGACTGATTAATAAATATTACATTATGCTGACCACTTGCAATTATTGTTGCTTATTTTCGTTAAATGGATTTTATGATGCGTTAAACTTCCCGGCGTAGATCATTAGAAAATGTTATTGGGTTTTCACAAAGAATTCGGTGCGACGAAAGTGACAAAACAAAGTTGAAGACTTGCTCAAAAGTCGTGGAATAATATTCCTAAACATTATTTAAATGTGGCTCGAAAACTCTGCATCCTACACATTACACACGCCGCGTGACAGATATCGCGCAATAACCGCGACCGCGCCGCGTCCGTACTGTTAGCAACCGGACGTGCAAAAAGCGAAACCGACATTGCAAAATTATGCGAAACTTAACAATGAAGCGAAGCTATTTGTTTTATAAACTGCTGATGGGTGATCTCTGTCACTGCGCATACCTAAACAATTCATTGATAATCGTATACCGTTTAATGTGCTAAAATATTCTTATTTACACAATCTCTATTGCATTTGCTGTAACAGATTAATACAACTATGGTATCGGATTACAAGGTGGGGGAGTTGGGTTTCTTCCGTCAAGTGTCACATCTTCCACCATAACATGTTGTCAAATACGTCTTACCATTTCCATGTTGTGTTTAGCTCCATTACTATTATATTCGTTCATGTCATGTAATGAAAGTAATAACAACAGTAGCATGCAGAAGTCAGTCAATAACATAAAGATATTTGCCTGCCTGTGATTTAAATTGACATGATTGCTTTGTGTCTTGTGACGATGCATCGACTGAAAGTAAAGTATTTTCGCTTTAAGTATTTTATTACTGTTTGCTTTAGAGACCGCGAGCTTGTAACGCCTGCGAACCTTTTCTTATGTTTATTTATTTACATCAGACATGCTTTGATTTGTGCCTCACAGTTTATTAGGTTTCATTGCTGTACTCAGCACTCAGCAGCTAAGCATACATATGCATTAGCATGCATAGTTAGCTTAGCAGTTCTTAAGTACAGGTAACTTATTTCTCAGGTTGCAACAAGCACCTGTACGGATAATTAACTCTGGTTTATACATATAAGTAGCTATAGACGGTATAAAAATAATAAAAACAATAGTCCGAAACGTGTCGGGGTATACTCGACTCGGTGATCTGTTTATATCGCTATCACTAAGAATATATTGTATTGAATTGGGTATTAAGTTTTTAATCTCTAGGTACATTAATAATAAATGACCGAGTTCAATTTTACATGATCCAGATTAGTTCTATTTTCAAGCAATTTAAAACTTGGCACTCCTACACTGAAATTGCAAAAAAATCTACAATGTTCGCTTGTAACCACTGTCCGCAGTCGCGAAATGGAAACCTTTCTTAAAGAGGCCATTTTATAAAGTGAAGAGAACTATTTCCTCTCTCTCACGTTATACGGGACTCTGATAATGGTTTAACTTTCTAGCTGTCGTTTGATCCCAAGAACCTCAGTACTCTCGGTTCAGCATGCACGTCCGTCCAAGAGGGACTCGGCTATGATATTAGAATAAATAATAAGGACGACGGTCTGTCTATGCATGAGCGCGTCTTTTCGGGACGTCGTACGTGCGGAATCGCGGGTATCGGGGTCCGCTGGGCGCGTCGACTAAGAGCGTGTGTACGGCAGGCGGCGGGTCGCGGCAGGTGTACACGTACGAGACGCTGGTGCAGTACGCGGACTCGCCGCTCAGCAAGCTGCCGCCGGCCGGGCTGGCCGCGTTCCCGCCGGAGCTGGCGCGCAAGGTAACGCCCCCCGCGCCGCGCCGGCCGCCGCCCGCGCTCGCCGCGCCGCCCGCGCGCCGCCTGGTGGCCTGGGCGCCGCTGCAGCACCCCAACTACCTCGCCGCGCTGCTCTGCCGCAACTTCTACTGACGGGGCTCCGACCCGACCGCGCCCCCATTCGGAACGGGGTTTCCTAAATACTGTTTTTTATCACGACAATGATTTTATTTTCTTTTGGAGTCTGTTCGACGAAAGCCTGATTTAGTTTTATCGAGTCCGCGGGTAGAGTAAATAGACGGAGCTTCACCGTCGCGGGTCGACGCTCGGGGTGTGCAGCGGCCCGGTCGGGCCGGTTCCCCTCGCTGAGGCAGTGTTGTTGCAGCCGGCCGCGGCCGCGGGCGCCGGGCGCGGCGACGCCGACCAGCGCTAGCGGCCTGCTGCCCGCTCCCCGTGCCCCTCGATCCCTTCCCGATCCTCCCGGCGGCGCGCGGCGACCGCATGACCGAGACAAACATTCTTAAAAAATGGATTTTTATATGTTTGTTTGACATTTATACCGAGTATGTCGTGCATCGCTGACGCTCGATGAAACGCTTGAATGCGTTCAGCCGTAGTATCGAATGTCGTAAGTTTTCTAGTTCCTTGATGGGAAACCGAGATTAACTTCGACCAGAGCCCGGGTGGCTTCACACCGATGGGCGCTGGACGCATTGAAGCCGTTTTACACATCATACAGATCTGAGCTATTTTGTGCACTGAGCTTGTATGCTTTGAACTGCCTCGCTCTAACCTTTGTACGTTTTGGCTTTGGGGCTTAAATATCGGTGTATTTATATTCTAGATACGTGTATGGTAAAATCTCACTGATGAACAGATGATGAATCGTCGTTTCGTTTGGCCCTCGACAGCAATACGGACTGCTCGCTAAGTATAAGTGATAACTATTACCTCGAAAGTTCTGTGATTTCCAATAGAGTAAGTGTAGTTTAGAGATATAAGACTGACGCCAGTGTAGCGAGACGTATGCGCTGTTATCTTGGTGGGCCCGATTTGAACGACGATACCTGTCACTGCTCTACGGTTGATCTCTAATATAATAAACGAGTATTATTACTTTTAGGTGAATTAAATTTCAATCTTTTGATTCAAGATCTCACTAGGAATTTATTGTTTGTGTGAAAACCAAAATTATAAGGGCCAACGCTATTGGACACTGACGCACGGTGCGGGTGCCGCTCCGCGAGTCCGTCGCAGTTTGAGTGCGAACGCCAGACCCGCAACGGACCCGTGGAGCGGATCCCGCTCCGTGCGCCCGCGCGTCTGTAGCGTTAGCCCTTATTGTTATTTTTTTATAGATTTATTAAAAATTAATCCTTTATCTTGTACTAACCATGACTTCTTAGATTTTATATGGTTAAATTTACATGTATTTTTAGTTGTGATGGATGACGATGATATTATGAAAGTGTTTTCGCGATTCATTTTCATTAATCCAATTTATGTCGTTTTCATGCTACTCGGACAGAATGGGTATTCAAGAGGGGTTCGTTACAGGTAAAAGATGTTAGGTTTTCGAATTAAAGAGATTATCTCAAAGAAGTTCCAAATTAAAATGTTAACACTCTATTTAACGTTAATTTATTGATATTCTTTTTTATTTTAAATGGTAACAAAATTATTCGTGTTATTATCTTTATCCTTGTCAATTCGATTTCTTAATAAAACGTTCAAATAATTTGTCTTTCCATGTAGCTAACTAACACCTTCCTTTCTGTCTTCCAATCTTTTGGTACAGACGACAACAGGTACATTGGAGCGGTGAAGCTGGTTAAAGTTTGTGGTCACAACCCCTTTTTTAAACGACATGGATTGATGAGGATTAGTTTGCGCACATAGGTTGATGATTTTACGCACCTACACTGCTTCAGTATATTTGCCGGCGACTGTTACACTGTAAGGTAACCAGCTCAGTTAACGCTCCTCCAACTAAAAAAAAAAACTTTATTTTCAACCTTTACAACGCTACGCCAAAATAACTTTTTTATTTTAACTTTTAGTCCTCCTGGCATAGCACGTTTCATCGTCCACATAAATAATTTAAGTTTTTTAGCATTTTTTCTTTTTACCTTTGCTTTATTTTCTTACCTATTTGTGGTAGCATATATTTTTGAAATAAATTACAACAGAGCCGCGTTTTATAAAGCTACCAGTTACAATTTACAAGCAAAAGTCTCGTTCTATCACCTTTTGTAAGAAAGAGACTTCCGCTTGTAAATTGTAACTTGTAGCTTTATAAAACACGGCCCAGGTATTCGAAGTATGTGGTAAGTGAATGTCCTACGCCTGGCGTATGCTGATGATGAGATTATGGGAACTGTTTCCATTGACCCTTTTTCAAGTCCCATTAGTAAAGGTATTAATTAAAAATGTATGCTTAAAAGCTTATGATTTAATGTATTGATCAATTCATCTTCCCTTTGACTCATTTTGTTATAGGGATAAACCTATTTAAATTGCGAGAAAACACAAGCATGCGCGTAGGTTTCTTCTATATGTTTTGTATGATTGGGCTGGTTACGATTCGAACGATGAGAGAATTATTATCATTAACATTTTTAATTTTGAACTTAAGACAATAGACGTAGCTTAATTTTTTTTCCAAATTATCCTGATTACACTTAGCTATTTATAATTCAATCATCGTTCAAGCGGAGCGGAGCTGTATCACAAAATCGATTGCCGATCTACGATTGGTTACTAACAAAGCCATTATATTAACCACAGCACGCTGGGAATTTGCATGTTGACACAAATGGCAAAGATTTCTATGGGCATTCATTCACGGTTTATCGCTACTTCAAAAAGCCTGATAGGCATGAAACGTAAGTTATTGGTCACCAGTGGTAATGGTGACTTCAGTCCTTTTCTAAGGGCAGACGTTCCAAAAAGTTAGAAAAACGTTTAAATGCCACACACCCTTATTTACAAACCACACCTGTGAAAATACCATTCGAAAAGAGAAGAAGTGGTAACGAATTTAACCCTTTACCAGGCCGGGAAGAACCAGCGTCTCTTTTTCTTGGATCTTTTTGTATTTTTTCTCAAATTGTTTATTCTTACGGTTATCCCGATAAACACTAATAGGTACACAGAAAATAACCAGAAAAATATAGCTAACCCTGGGAATCGAACCCGGATCCTTGACATTCCGTGTCACGTGCCTTGCCATTGCACCAAAGTTAGCGATGGCAAAGAGTGACAGAATTTTCATACCAAAAAAAACTCGCTTCTCGCCGGCGGTGGGACTAGTGCCTTACAATATTTCGACCTATCTGTCGTTTTCACAGTAGGTAGGTACTTTTGTAGTAATGCACCATTTTCTAATGGTATTTATCACAGGTGTGGTTAATAAAATCCTGGCCCGTGGTAGTAGAGGTTTAGGGTGCATTTTCACACAACAACCTGGGCCATGTTTTATAAAGCTACAAGTTACAATTTACAAGCGGAAGTCTCATTCTATCACCATTTATTAGAGACTTCCGCTTGTAAATTGTAACTTGTAGCTTTATAAAATACGGCGCTGTACCTGCGCTACAAGTTTTCGTAACGCATTCATAGTTAAGTCCTTTATAATGCGTTTTTGATGCGAAAATTATCAGCTTTTCGACATCAAATTCGATGTTAAGTTTCAAATTTGAAACATTTTCAAAAACCTACTTAATTTACAATAAAAAGAAACAATCGATACGAAACGCCAGGTCGGCAGGTATGTTTGTCTATGATTAAAAAAGAGCGCGTCGGACACGCCCAGGATAGGGTTCGTAAGCAGTTACGAAAAAGCCCTGGCCCCTATTACACCAACTTTACAATTGACAGTTTTCAATGACAGTTCGGTGTCAAATGCTGACTTGAAGAGCTTTTGTTTTAGCGAGCTTCATATTGTCAAAGAAATGTAGTTCGAATTGTCATATAAAACTGACAATTGTAAAGATGGTAAAATAGCCTACTGGCATAGATACGGTACGATTTTAAGGTATTCTCATCACACCTGTTCGAAACCAGTGTTAGCAGAGCCCTACTCCTAAGCAAACTGTAAGCAGTGTGGGGTCAATTTATATCGGTTACCGACACAAAAACAATAAGTTAATTAACTGTTACTCCCAAACCTGTAAACCTACTTTTATCTCTGATAGTTTTCCTTTTAAATTTACTATATAGATGCACTACCGCGAAGTGATTAGAATAGAATATAATAATGGAATGTAAAATCGCATGAAACTTTTCCCTTCCTAAACTTGATTCACCTAGGTGCATTAAGTAAGTAAGTACACTTCTAGTAAACTATAGCAGTTCTTTTGTTTCCTTCCCGATTTTTTAGAAAAGCACTATATTCGCCTCGGCCGGGACAGCAATTGCTGGCTTCGTACTATGCAAAAAATCTAATCCTCAGCCTACAATTGCCTACTTCCTGGCCTAGACAATAAAGTACTATTAATGTTTCTCATCTTCTGTACGGGACAGGTCCAATAGTTTCCGCCTTGTTACGATGAATCTTCCTTTATATCTAGTTAGAAACTTTTGTACTTACTGATACTGTTGGAGTGGTCGGTAGGTATGGTTTGAGCACGGATAACCCGGTGTGGTGTCAACAGAGTTGCCTGGAGTTCGACAGCGTGAGCTACCTGAAGAAAGTGCGCGCCGCGGCAGGGACTACCGTGGCGGCCGAGGACGCGCCCGACTCGCCCGAGCCGGAGTAACCACCACCTGATGTGCTGTACCTTTAGTTGGGGATAGAGCCTAACCAAACGTCCCTGTACTTGAAGATTTAAAGAACTTTAGACAGCTGTCATGTGTAATTTATAACCTGTAAGTAAATGCTGTTTTGCTGGAATGGTATCTGTAAAAAGTTACTTGTAAGAAATCGTCCTTTAAACACATGCATAGCTCGAGCTATATGAGTCGGGGCCATTATTGTGTCACCCTATAACTCGTAACCCTCATATCTAAAAGAGGCTTGTATAAGTATTGGCCTAAACTTAGAAGCCGGCTAGAACTTCAAAATTTACGCTTTGGTTTGTTCTCAATCTCATCTGCACATTCTCCACTTGATTATATGCTTGAAATATCTATTGGTAACATACACCAATACGCACAAAATAGCACTATGGATTAGGGTTGAAGTACCTACGAGTAGATTTCTGTGCACTAGGTATGCAGTTTGCTATTAATGCTGTCTTATTACACGACTGCCCAAAGAAAAAGAGTATTGTTTTTTAATTAAGTTTATGAGCATGAGCTCCCCATATGCTAGGTATTTGTTAGCTTCAAGCTATTTTCGAAGAGTAAACAATAGTTGGGTAGTTCTCCATCGCATTTTGGACAGGATGAGTAAGAGCGTGTTTAATTACAATTCTTCTGCCAAACCTGGCTACGACATGGGGCTAAAGGGTAATAACTGCCAGTTCCGGTAAATGTGCTAGCACTAAACAAAGTCTTCCCTATAACACTTAAGATAAAGAATCAAAGTAAAAGTATTAATAGAGACACTAAATTATTTATTTTTTCTCAGTGGTATTATTTACACTACTTTATTAAATTAAACTTTTTTAAGGACTTGCTACTCGTATGAACTACTTAGGTAGATTTTCATTTTTTTTACCAGATATTGTCTCACCCATGCTTGATCTCCTGGTATAATTATGAAAAATAAAATGAGAATTGGACGCCTCTAAGTAGTTGGTCGGCTTTGGTTACTTTTTGCAGTGCGTCGTTATTTTATTTGGTAGGTAATGCTTAGTTATGTTTCATCAAACTGTCTGATATCAAACAAATACTTAAGTAATTTCACCGTGCCTGTGATCTTTCTTATCTGTATATCGTGTGTTAAAGGCATGATGTTTTGATTTTATTAGGTCCGCGACCTAATCCGTCCGTAAGTCATCTTCAAGAAAATGAGAGATTGTATTGTACCTATAGAAGATTTTCAGTTTATGGTTAATCATGATGTTGTACTGTATACAGCTATTGTTAAAAACAGCTTACCACTTGTAACAAAGTATTCATCACATGGTGTTAAAAATAAGAATCGAGCTTCCTAACACCAAACTACTTACCTACGATGCACTTTCTATTTTATAACATTAAAATTTGTACCATAGTTTTTGGACGAGTCTATTTTATTAACTTTTGTATATATTGACTCTTAGGATCTTGTTCCGGATGTCAGAGTGATTCCATTTACTTTAAGACGGATGCATGCATTTCTTTTGAGTGTCTGTGTGATCTTTTTCAGACTTGTAACTAGTGACTAGTCTCGCGAGTAGATTTATAGATTCTCACTATATCATAAGCTCTTATCTGTTTCGGAGAAAGCCTGTCAATTAAATTTAAAATATTTATATTAAATTGTTTAGTTTTGAGTCGATACAAAATTATCGCGAGCTTAAATGTATCTAAAGTTATATTTATTATAGGTAGAGGCGTTTTCGTTTGAATTTGAATTTTGAATAATTCAGTATCAACGAGAATATCAGCTTTATAGTTCAGAGAAGAAAAAGAGCCTGTTTTATTTTATTAAACACTACTTTTCTGAGACGTTTGTACCTACCTCTTACAATTGCTGTGCACTAAACCAAATAATAATTGTGGATATTATAGTTCTTATGTACCTATATACTAATAAACATTTCTTATTATATTATTGTGCTATTTGTTATAGTAATTGCCAGGCTTTCTTAATATTGCTAAATCTATGTTTTGATTATTATTGTCGAAGAAAGAGTAAGTAGGTGCCTACCAAGGTATCTATTTAGTAAGACTGCTCATTTCATGAAATGAAAAACGGTGGCTATGTTATTGAGCAAAATATAAATAGTTATTTACATTTTTTTGTAGTAGTAGATTTAACAAAGTAAACTGACTCATAATCTTAAAAAGAAATTTACTTGGTGCTAAGGAAAGGTATTATTGTCCTCCAATGGGTAAATTCATATTTTATTCACCTCATAATTTGAATATATTTACTTACACTTTTTATAAAATAAGGCAAAGCGTTATACTATGTAAATTACTACCAATTTTTTTAATAAATGAGCGTTTTATTACTTTTTTATTTTATTACCCAATGCAAAACTTTCTTACGTAGCCTACTACGGTCAGATAGCTATCACAAAAGAGTAACAGTCGCAGAGACAATCGAGCAGAAGACATTAGTCGCCAGATACTTAACACCTTCGCAGTCCAGTGCCTCGTATATGGGTCACGGTTACGGCGAAGTAGCTAGTCCGTGTCCCACGTATGGGTCAATAAGAAAGTACAGGTGCACTCTGCAATGCACTCTGATTAGTACAATATATTTGTGAATGCTATTGTCCACCTGTTTGAAGACTAAGTGTAAAAAAAGGGCAAAGAGGCAAATCTGCCCCCGCCTCTTTGGAGTGCCTAAGTAAAAAAGGAATAGTTTTAGTTTAATTTCGAAACCAGCATATAAAGAGATATTTTTGATTTAATAATCAGTCTTCAAACAGGTGGACAGCAGCATTTAGAAATATATTGTACTAATCTGGTCGTTTCTTAGTGACCCATATGTGGAGCACGGACTATTGATTGAAGTGATTTGCTGGTACTTACGAGGAAATTAAAATAAAATTATATGGGGACTGTTAGTATTATCACACTATCGATTTGCGAACAAGTGCTTCATACTAAGATCGCTCGCGGCGAACACAACGTGATCGCACCATTACAAAACTCGCTAGCAAATCGCCAGTGTGATAGCGATAGTGTTAAAAGGTCTGATCCTCTAGTGTATCACGTCGCAACATGCGTTTCGATCTTCGTATCAAATACTATGAGAATAGTACATTACCAATACGTGGTGCTAGAAGCGTTGGCGATTTGTCTATATAGTAATTGAGACGCTGACGCGTACGTGAGGACGTTTTCTTCGCGCGAGCAGAGGGCCGAGTACGAATATTCGAAACCTGCGTCACGTAAAATCAATAGTAAACGTTATAGAGTTTGTATGATGTTAGGAACAGCGCCCGCTCGCGAGTTATTTGGAACTAAAATTTAGTATGAGGTTTCTCGATCTCGATACGATAACCGTAACGTTACGCAGGATTCGAAAAGTTGTGCTCGACTCTCAGAGCCGCGGCGCACAGTACGCGTCTCGTTGCCGCTGGGTCGTGCGCTCCCAGAGGTAGGACTACGAATTAATCGGAAACATATCGGGCTAATTTCGACTTATATATGTGAGTGATCCGTTTTATTTCACTACATTTTCTTCTAGCAAAAATAGCACTAGAGGCTCTGGGTGGGGTTACCAATAGTCAGGTAAGTATACGGATTGGCCAGATGTTTCAGATCTCAGTTTAGTATTCGGTAAATTACCTGTTATAAATTACAAAACAACGAAAACTGAATGAAACTATATTTACATAGATATAAATTAGTAAACATGTTTATAACATAATTTATGGCTGTACAGTACAATACAATAAATACCACGCCTCGATAAATTATTTTACGGCTGATAAACTTTAAAAGTTAACATACTTCAAATCAAACATGCACTTCATTTCAATACATTACATATATAAATTATATTTTGTCATTGTCAAATTTTATCTTCAGAGAAACCAAAATTCCAGTGAAGCATCTAGAATCTTGTGAATTATGTAACTTAACAAATAAAAGTCACTTAAATGTAACATACCACAAAAGTGAAAATTGAAATCCTAAGCAAAAATATAACTTTAAAAAATGCCTTTATGGAATGGAATGCGATACGATCCTGTTCGGCAGTTAAATCTAAAAAATTTAAGCAATGAGGGCTATCGCGCATGAATTCGCCGCTAGATGCGCTAGTGTAGAGTGAGGTCTAAAGAAATGTCAAATAGTACTAAAAGTTGTACTTGCCGGGTTTTTTTTGGCGGTAAATATGAGTTACGGGATCAATGAATGTCTTTGCTTGAATGGCTTTGAGAAAATTTGATCTTTCGGCAAATGAAGTCCTCCTTTTTTTCGAACAAAACGGGACTGCGCAACACTGGCATGCTCGATACTTTTACGGTACGGTTCTACGGTGTTAAATATGATTTAAATAAATAGGTACTTCGTTTTCACGCCCGTATAATAACAAACTTCGACAGTCATACTTCAGGACCTACCTCGACAGTGGCGCCAACTGGTGAGCACGAAAACGATAGCCCTCATTGTATGTAAGTACTTATTTTTAGAAAACTCTTCGATATAACTAGCTTAATTGCCAGGAATGGGTTATACATATTACGTTATTCCAACGTACAGTTGAGTTATATAACGTATTGTATATGGTTCCACGAATTGTCTACAGTAGGTACAGTCGAGGAAATTAATTCCTGACCCACCATAGAACATTTTCATAGTAATCGTCATAACGATTTTCGTTGTCAAGCAATGCGATGTCACTATGACGTTTACTGTGATAAGGTTCCATGGTGGGTCAGGAATTAATTTCCTCGACCGTACAAACATTTTGTGAAGACCCTTTTGGTAGATGCGCTTGGCTAGGCCTTATATTACGACTTAACCATGCAGGGTGATGATTTCATCATTTAGAAATTTTCCTGGAAAATGATTCGTTACTGTTTTAGCATGATTGTTAAAAAAATCACTTTAGCGATGAGAGCTACCAAAAGGGCCGAAAGTTAAAATAGTTTGTCTAAAATGTACATATTTTGTGACAATTGCACTATTACGTAAGCAGCCACAGAAATCGGAATAACTAGTTATAGAAGTGCCTACACTTGATTCTCCTAAGAAAACATGTGTCGCCTAACCTCATAAATATAACAATTGAATAATAAGCCCACTAGAGCGAGGTCGTGAAGCGCAAGCTATTTCGAACCTTGCGACATCTAGCATAATGTTTCAATGCGCTCGCTCAAAAAGAACTCACTGACATAACTAGCTCGCGACCGTTGTCTACTTGCGCGAGAGAGAAGGCACTTGCGCGGCACAAGGTACATATGCGAGAGAAAAGGCATATTAAGAAACGCATTAATAAAAATTACCAAATTCACAATTTTCACAAGAAAATAAGACATACCGATTAACTGTATCCCCTTATTATTATGTGGAAAAGATTTCGCAATTAGAAAATGTTGCAAAACATAATTTTAAGCACTTGTTTTCACTCCGACGTTTCGAGCAGCACCGAATCACGATTCGCGAACTTGTGTTGTGGTATACGCGCCACCAGAGGGTCGAGCACGACTTTTCGAATCCTGCGTAACGTTACGGTTATCGTATCGAGATCGAGAAACCTCATGCTAAATTTTAGTTCCAAATACACTCACGGGCGGGCGCTATTCCAAACGTCATACAAACTCGATAACGTTTACTATTCGATTTTACGTGACGCAGGTTTCGAATATTTGTACTCGGGCCTCAGTGTGGCGATAAAGGTCATGCGACTATGCGACTTCTATATCTAGTCATTCCGATTTCTGTGTAAGCAGCATACTTTGAAACACAAACTAAGGAACACTACCATATTGTTGGCACATTCCAATAATTTAAATAAAAGTGCTTATTACAGGATAGTTTACCTTTATCAATCAGGTAATAGTTATAGGTAGGTAAGCAAACCATGTAAAAAAGAAGTTAACACTTTGAACTTAAACTAAGTACTCATGCTTAACATGAAACTCCCTTGAAACTCAATCATAGTAAAATAAACGGGTCACTCACGTATGGTGATCGTGACTGATACGTTCCGACGTAGTTGTTCTTAACTCTACTTATACACGTAAGTGATCTGTTTATTTCACTAAGTACTAATTATATTGTACGTATTTGGAAGTTGGTTCGGGCAGTGAATATGTACGAATGGCTTAAAGTGTTATAACACTGATGGGAACTATAAGTAGAATACAAGGGAACATGGCTAAATAGCTTATCGAAGGCATTGGAATTTAGATTAATTAGATGCCTCAAATGCGATGCGTAAGATACTATCAATTCGCAATGCCTACAGCATTAGGAATGTTACAATACTCTTATAATACTTCTAAATTGTTAATTATTGTTCTTGATGATAAATTCAACCTCCAGTCGGCCAGCTAAGGGGTCTCTCGGTATATACTCTATGCTCCATAAAACCATACATTTTGTGCACTAGCGACTCTTTCCCTACCGCAGATCCGATGCCCTTTGACCCTTTATTGGGAACCATGGCCGCATTGCATTACAAAATACAAGCTACTGAGTATGTGTAGTTTTTGAACGGTTTTTCTCTAAAATTATAGCTTGTACTTCATTATGCAATAGGCCACGGGTTGTGAATATCCACACTCACCGTGTAGACGATTCGACAGTTTTCTGCCGTCAGCATCATATACATACATAATGCATGTAGGTACTTAGTATTTAGCTGGTAAGGTGTCGTCGAATAATACGTTTTTGGACAAGTCCAGACTTGAAATGAGTCCAACCAAAGCAAGAGTATTATATACAAACTACACACACAGGATTTTCCAAATTAAATCGATAGGGCACAGCGAGTCCTATTTTCTCATATTTTATTATTTTAATGACATTTTATTGTACTCACTCAAGTTACAATTTACTTAACCATTGAATACATGTTTCGGGAATCCTCGGCTATGGTACTATCAGCCTCGGTTAACCACTTGCCTTGGTCTACCTCACGTAAATTTGCTGCTGCGCTAAATGATGCTGACGGTGCGAAAATGGTGAAGGGACTTACAGTTAATCGCATTTGCTAGTGCTAGTGTCAAATCGCTAATACATCTGACGTATTCTAATCCGAGTGAGAACAGCAACTCGCACACTATAAATAAATGAGCCGCATTTATTCGGCCACTATCGTCTGATGGACTTGGACCTATTATCTGTTTGCTCACGCCGCTGTCTCCACTTCTACTGATTTTTTAAGGCATCAGAGACTACGGTAAGGAGGTCGAGTCACGACTCCCGCGCGTCGTATCTTATCAGCAGCGGACCAGCAATAAAGTAGCAACTATGCTAGGTACCCTAGTACAGTAAGCAGCAATAGTTGCTAAGCAACCGAAGCGCTCACAATGATCTGCATAAGCTCTTATGTCTATAACAATAGAGCCTTGCTTAGATCATTGTCAGCGCTTCGATTGCTTAGCTACTATTGCTGCTCACTGTACAAATGTTGCAACTCACGAGTGCGCGTAGTTTTCATGTTAAATCTATCGTTTGTCCAAATTTTGCCTTAACCTAAGTCCCACACCCAAAAGCCACGCCCAGTCTTAAGATGCCACTTCTATAATCTTACGCTCATAATTATTCTTGCTTGTTACTGGCACTTGGCGTCCGCTTTCCCTTCAACTGTATCTATGCCCTGTCTGCGAGCTTTTCGGTAATGTTGGCAGCTCTGGTGCGGGCGTGCAGCATGACGTCGGCGGCCAGGTCGTCGACCGTGGTGTACCGCGAGCGCTGGAAGCTGAATATGTCCGTGATGAACCCCACCGTCTCCGCCTGCCGATTACAACACATGCCTGATGCTTCAGCGAAAAAAAAAACGCATTTAACATCTTTACAAATCCTGACTTAGTGTTACCAAGACCATACAGGGTGCGAAACGCTTTCTGATAATTCTGCGACCTAGGATCGACGCTTTGCACTCTACTCCCCAGAAGAGCAATAATTTTGGCGGTGAGCTACTTCTACCAATCTCGTTCTGTATAGGGCCGACCACGGGGACGGCCCTATATAGAACGAGAGTAACTACAGTGTTACATTGTGTTTTAAGTGAGGTAAATAAGCAATTCTGAACGAGTCTTTTGAGTCGGGTGTTCAGTCAGCAGCAGAAGTAGCTAAGCTAAGCAACCGAATCGGTGACAATGATCTAAGCACGGCTCTATTGTTACAGACATAAGAGCGCGGGCAGACCGCGACCGCTTCGGCTGGTTAGCCACCTTTGCTGCTGGCTGTTCGCAATCTGAACACAGAATGCTTGTGATTTGTGATGGCATGTGACCTGAAAGGCGTGGCAGACGTCGCGCAGGCGCTCGCCGGGCCCGAGGAAGCCCCACACGAGCACGGGCAGCAGGTGCTCGGAGATGCAGTAGAAGTGCGCCATGAACCCGTTCGCGTGCTGCAGGTAGCGGCGCTTGGCCTTGATCACGGACCACACCGCCGTCGTCAGCGCCTGCGCAACCAACGCTCGTCAAGTCGCCGCCGACGCCAGGGACGGCGCCTGCTGCCTATCAGGACCCTATTTCATTGACGTGACAGGCGATAGCAATAGCAGATCATTATCATCAATCTATTTAATTCCCACTCCTGGGCCCAGGCCTTGCTCTCACATTGAGAGGGCTTGGGCTATAGTTCCCACGCAGGCCCGGTACGGATTGGTAACATCACACACACCGTTTAATTGCTTCGCAGGAGTATTCAGGCTTCCTCACGATGTTTTCCTTCACCGAAAAGCTCATGATAAACTTACAAATGTAATTTCTCACATAAATTCCGAAAAACTCAGAGGCGTGAGCCTGGACTCGAAACCACGACCTTCGGCTTGAAAGGCCATAGGTCAAACCACTAGGCTATCACGGCTTTTCCCATATGTCAAACCAAAAACCCATAGGCAATAGCAGATACTTAATGCTAATTTGGTAAACATCGCTAACTTGTATTTGAGTTGCGGCAAAAAACCGGCCAAGAGCGAGTTACACGCCCATGATAGGGTTCCTAAGCCATTACGAAAAAGTCCTGGCATAGATATCCAATTTTAAAGGTAATTTCATCACACCTATTTTCAAATCAGTGTTAGCAGAGCCCTACTCCTAAGCAAACTATACGCAGTGTGGGATCATTTTATATCGGTACTGACATAGACAAGCATAAATAGGTTTGTCAAATATTACTCGTAAACCTGTACCGCCTACTTATCTCTGATAGTTTTCTTTTTAAATTCACTATATGCACTACTGTCCCCTTTTTCTTATCCGTTCCATAAAGTATGACAACGCACCTCTCGGCAGTCGCGAGTGCCTGCGGGCTTTCCCCAAAGAAGGATTAATGATGTACTCACGCTCTCCTTGAACCCGTCGGAGAGCCAGCGGTTGCGCACGACGGCGAGCACGGAGGCGGGCGGCGCCGCCAGGTCCTCGAACGCGTCCAGCAGGATGTAGTCCAGCACCACGTCGTAGAACGTCAGCACCTGACATAGAATAGTACATTGCGCATGAAGGGCGGTAAGAAGGGTATTACTAAAGAAAGTCTATTAGAAGGCCGACGTTTTTCATCACATTTGCGAGGAAATAAATACATACAACAAAAGGCAAAATCTATTTATTAAAAGTTTGGTCTTCACATACAGAAGACATATTTTACTAAGTACAGGCAGTACCTCCGTAAATATTAGATTAAGTATATACGATTATAAATATAAACTCGGCAGTCTGCAACAAATAATAGTTTTGAGATTGTCAACTTTTTTCAATGGAGACTTCAGACTTCCAGTACTTCCACAGATAATGATAAAAACGCATTTAGAAACTGGAAAGACGAAAGCCCATCCATACAGCCCGTTTTTATCGTTTTCAAAATTAAATTCACTGAAATAATTGCAAAGTAAACTCAAATAGTTTTAAAACACAATAATAACTTTTAAATTAAGTAATACTTATTTGTAGAAAACGTTAAAAACCATTTTTGATTTAAAACCTCCTTAGTGTGGAATGACATATTATACCTACTTACCTACGAGTGAACGCCATATTTTTTTAAACTAAACTCATTACTCCCTTGGGAAAATTACAAATTACCTATTACTCCCGTAGGAATAATATAGGCCGTTGTCCTTCAGTATGCCTGCATACAATACGACGCTTTACGAGCAAGTGTGATGAAAAAGGGTTTTTTTAGTTAAAAAACCGACCATGTGAGAGTCGGACAAGCGCACCGAGGGTTCCCTACCTGGCACATTTCGGATTTTTTCCTTGACTTGTGTTGTGAGACGTGGTTTCGTGCCAAATTTCATGATTCTAAATCAATGGGAAGTACCCTATACGTTTTGATTTACTTGAGATTGACAGACGCCGAAAACGAAGCGATGATCCTATACCTAAGCATTCAGATTTTTTTCCTGTTGAAGTACGGTATGCTAAAAATAAAAACGAATCCCTATAACTAAACTTACCTTAACGCCTTTGCTGGTGAGTTCACTTTCTATCGTAGTCCAATTTGCGGGGTCCGTCGTCCACGTTACCATTTCTTCATACGCGACCAAAAACTCTTTAGGTTCCTGTAAAATGAGAAATAACTGGTGGCATTACCGAATGTACTTACTAATAAAAAATACAAAACAAAAATAAAAGGCATGTTATGGGTAGAACAATTAGGTATAACTTAACCTAACCAACTTAGAAAACTTGAAAAGCCTTGTCATTGTCAAACATTGTCATTTCAAAGTTCAATATTTCAAGGTGAACCGATTTTAATGAAACTTAGCTTAACACAAATCGAAAAAAGACAAACAGACTTTATTTACAACTCCATATGAGCTGTCATTGCCAGTCTCTAAAGGATTATCTTAGAGCAATGCTAGTATCAACAAGAAACAGAGCTAGATTTTGTGAAATTCTAACAGTATAGGGCTACTTTTAACATGAAACTACCATGAGACTCGATCATAGTAAAATAAAACGGATCACTCGCGTATATAAGTCGAGTTTAGCTCGACATGTTTCGGACTAATTCGTAGTCCGGCCTCTGAGAGCGCACGAATCAGCGGCAGCGAGGGAGCGTATTTCACTATGGGATAGGGCTATTTTATCCTTCCACGGGAGCGAAAAGCTAGTGAAAGCAATAGATGTCAACCGGCCGCTGTGGGGTGTGAGGTGTGGGGTACCTTGTCGGCGTACAGCAGCAGGTCGGTGAGCACCTGGCGGCCGGCGTCCACGAACCACGCCCAGTTGGCGGCGCAGCGGAACACGCCGTGCAGCGCCAGCCGCAGCGCGTGCAGCTTGCACAGGAACTCCGAGTCCGACGCGCACTGCAGCACCTCCGTGCGGAGCGTCCTGGCCGCACGCCAAAGGGTTACGAACTGCCGCGAGTGTCGCAATAATTAACTAAAACTACCTATAATAGGTTTCTAAACTTTTTCCGGAAGCTACTACGCCCCCAAGCCTCTGTTATAGTACAACTACGAGTAGCCGTTAACGTGAGTCGCTATCGCTGTGGTTGGTGTCGTAAAATTAGTAATCAGGATCAGTCTACGCCCCAAAGTTTATGATCTTATTTCAAGCCTTAATATAAGTTTTTTTTGTGGTCCATCCCACTCACCTATATGGAATGCCGACTTCTAACTGTTTAACACCTAATTGATAAAGTTCTAAGTGTTCCACTTCCGGAAGTTCATCTCTAAAATCATCGAAGTCTCTCAAGTCTGCTACCTGAAAACAACATTTTGAATTTATTGTAACGACAAGGAAACAAAAAGGCATGATAATCATTCAGAAACACTAAGGTTGGCGCCAATCGGACCAGGTGCCTTAGCTAAGGCCCAATATGCACAGGTTTGGTAGACACTCCTGCTTCCCATCGACACTTCACTAACCCTCCGGGGCGCGGTTCCTGGTCACCTGATCCTCGGCCGAGGCGAAGGACTCCGCGCTGGAGTGGTGTTCGCGGCGCGTGTGCTCGGAGCCGGTGTGCGTGGACAGCAGGCGCGAGCGCCGGCCGCCGCCCGAGCCCGCGTCGCCGCCGCCGCCGCTCTCCGACCGGAACAGCACCGAGCGCTGGTCCAGGAAGAGAAGCTCGCAACGCTCCTGGAAGCACAGATACACTATACTGATAAACTATACCTATCTCTCTTATTAAATACCTATGTGATGCTCTAAGATTATTACGCCGCCAGCGAAATTCTAAATCCTCTCTTTATACCTACGCACTTCCGAGTGAAGCTAGGGTCGAATTTCTAGCATTTTACATCTTGACTACGGTAGGGGTGCGGGCACTAGCATCTTTGCATCTTCATGGGATGTGAAAGCCGCCAGCGCGCGTGCTCCTCGGAGTTTATTCGTTTCCAACGGCAGTGTCCTCACCTGCAGCAGGTACGCGTTCTGTAGAAGCTCCTGGATCTCGCGGCAGAACTCTGCCTCCTCGGGCGAGGTGAGCGCCAGCGTGCCGGCCACGCCGCCGCGCGCGCCCAGCGAGAACGCCGCCAGCGCATCCTCCCAGTAGTTTATACTTGTCTCTAGCGCCTCCATTCCTGCATTAACATAATGTATGGACACTTGAACATTTGCGGTACTATTTAGAGGGAGAGGATGTTTACGCATCTTGGTTAATCTACTGTAACTGATACAAAAGGCCTATTTCCGGATCTTACAGTCTTATCACACTGGCGATTTGCTAGCGAGTTTTGTATTGAGGCGATCACGCAACGTGTTATGCCCTTCGCCATACAATTTTTTTTAATAAAAAAAAACATCTTTTAGCACTTTTGTTTTGTTAAAAACATACATACAGTGGAACGTAGAACCTCCTCCTTTTTTGAAGTCGGATAAAAACATAACATTTATACACTACAACTAGAAGGCATTGCTTTCTTTGTCTTTCATTTCAGTGGGGCAATTTTTATATTATTTGTTATAATAATGATCAATTGGAAAAGGTAAGTAAATGAAAAGCGGGCAAGATATAACAAAACATTTTAATAATGAGAACAACTACAGGTTTTTTTTCGTCTTTATTAAAAATAAAATAATATGCGATGTTTTATAAGTGTAAAACGTTGCATTGACTTGTATTGTACACCCAATAAATTATTAAGGATTGGATCAGCCTTATTAAATCCTTGCCTTACTATACAATCACAATTTAACAAGAATTAGCTTCCACAAATTACGTCACACTTCGGGGATAGGGGAATGGGGTCTAGTGATTTGTGAAATTTTGCGAATTTCATGGGGGGGGGGGGGGGGGTCTAAAGTTAAAAGGTGTGACGTAATTTATGGATGGCCCCTTAGTTATGGACTAAAGCAAATCACAATTTTTATGACAGTAGTCAAGCATGTTATTACTACTTATTACTATTACTAGGTACCAACATGGTACAGGAACATCTTACATTTTGTCAAAAATACAACTCCAAGCACTGCACCAGACACTGCACAATGCACCATAAACTGGCCATGAAAGTGTAAAGATTGACTCTGCCCATTAAAACTGATAGCCCATATTCTACTGTGCTATGAGTATAACTGAAAGATAGTTAAGCACTATTTGTATTAATGACACTTAACTGTATTTTAGTAATAGCATGGCAGTATTGCAAGCTCTACAATCTTACAAACTTTATATAAACACATGATCTTTTAAATCAGGTCCATTTGAAGTTGGATTGAGTCTCTGTAAATGCATCACAGCTTCCTGTAATCCACTGCTGAGCTCTTGAACATTCCCAGCAACAGATGTCAATGTGTCTGCTATCCTCTCTTCTAGCATGGATCTGCGTTCCTCTTGGAGTCTCATAATAGATGCCATGGACTCCAGGGCATCAGCCATCCGCTCCTCTGCTGCTATTCGCCTCTGTTCAAGTTCTAATGCCCAACGAGGAGGGGGTGTTCCAGGTCTTGAGTCATCTGAATGGACAAACAAGAGGTATTTATTGAGAAATAAATTTAGGTCAGTCATAAAACAATTTTGTTAGAATTTAATACATACCGCTTGGTGCTGATCTCTTGGCTGATGTTCTAATTTTGTGACCCTTATTAGTATTTGATATAGGCTCAAGTTTAATTGTTTCAGGTGAATTTCGACCAATAGGGTCACTGTCTGAGTTGTCTGCTAACATGTTTTCTAATTCCTTAATAGGTTTTGACTTAGTCCGTACCAAGTTGCTGCCACTTAGTGCTAAAACTCTAACTTCTAAGTCATTGAGCGGAGCAAATCTGCTGGGGCCTCCACAAGGCCCTTCTTCAAACCTTCTCGAATCATTAGCTTTCTTTCTACTTTTATGGCGCCATTCGAACCAATACTGAAAAGGATGAAAAGGTTAATTCAGTACAGAATAATACAATATGACGAAATTTATGACATACACTTCTACCAGAATCACTTAATTATAATAAGGAATAATTAGTTATACCTTCTTCCACCCTTCAGGAGTTTTGAGCGCGCCACCAGGCACTGCGTTCAGCTGTTTGGAGAGTGTGAGCCAAGCTTGCCGCACGTCGTTGTGAGCACTGGTCATCGTCGAAGCCGCGGTGCCACTGGACGGCGTGCCCATACATATGCTCTTATTCTGCTCCAGAAAGTCTATCATGATCTCTAGTTGCTGTCTTGAAATTCTTCGTGGCGGAGCCATTTAGGTATACTCTCACTATTCACTAGACTATTCAAAGGCGATTTTTACTTTAAAACACGTAAGACTTTATTGCCACCAGGAATACATAATTATTGCTTGTCACTGTTTACTAATTCACAAATCAAACTTATAATCGCGCCTCTCGCGCGCTATTTTGTTTGACATTAGCTATTTCTTTCGCGAATTGTTATTGAAAGAAATAATTGAATTGACGATATGTAATGGCGACCTTTCTAGCGTTTGAAGTTTGATTTGAAAGCCGTGAAGTGAGGTCCAATCCACTTCAAGTGAATAGAGATAAGAAACAGCACAAAAAATACAAAAAAACCCAATATTGTTGGATTTGTTTTTGGAAATAAAGAGGGTTCCCACACTAACACAAAAACAAAAATATTTTGAAGTAGTTTGAGTAAGTAGGTGGCTAAAATAAAGAACTAAACCAGTTTGTTAAATAAAGACGCAGAGCTGCCATCCAGCGACGAGTAGCCAAATGATAAACCACTTCGCAACAAAGAGATATTCTATAGATTGAATATAGATGGCGCTGCCATTGAAACGCAGTCAACCAAATTCATCAAGAACAGGGGGACGACTACGAAATTCGAAAATCGAAGTTCGTATCGTATCGTCCCGCTCGCTCTCGTATTAAATCATATTAGCGTGAGCGGGACGGCCCGACATGAAGTTCGAATTTTGCACTTCATAGTTTAGGGCCAGATCAATCAGTGCACGAGAAGATAAAAAGACTCATGAGAAGTCACATGGTGGCTTAAAAATACAATCAATGCCGATGTGTGCTTCTTGTTGGATTCGCCTTATGTCACTTTTATGGTTATACGCCGAAGAAAACAACAAAGCCTCTAGTGTAATCGCCGGCCTAAATATGTCTCGATCGCATTTGCGTTACGGGTGTCAAATAGTATGAGAATTGTTTGTTGACTATACGTGCCACTAGTGGCGCTGCCAATTTGCCCATAGTAATTCCGACGTAAACGCAAACGCGATCGAGACGTAGGTATATTTGGCCGTTGATTACACTAGAGTAGACGCTCTGAGCGCCTAGTGTCATCAACGGCCAAAAATACGTCCCGATCGCGTTTGCGTTACGGGTGTCAAACAGTATGATAATTATTTGTTGTCGATACGTGCCACTAGTGGCGCTGCTAAAGTGCCCGTAGTAATTCAGACGTAAATGTGAACGCGATCGAGACATTTTTTTTTTTCTGTTGATTACACTAGCGGCTCAGATCTTACAACAACTACACTACACCATGGGCGTACCCAAGGCGTACCCACGGTGGGGCAAGGTGGAGCATTTGACCCGGAGCTAAGAATTTTTAGGCAACGTATCAGTCATTAAACAAAAACTGTAAAAAGCATTTTCCTACTTATAGGTCTCTACTCGGTTTATTTAACTCTGCCCCACCCCCACCGCTTAAAAAATGCTGGCTGGGTACGCCCATGCACCACATACCATGATGTTCAGTGTTTACATTACACTACGAAATTGATATACTATCCTCTGTAGAAATTCTTCACGATAAATGTTACGTAATAAGGGATATAATTATGAATGCCTTACGCCTGCGACAAAAATTTAAGTGTGCTACAGCTATCCAAGGCAAGGGCAATAAGTAGTAGTTTATGCAAGCAAAGTTTCATAATAAGATCACACTCGAGTGTATTAAGGCCTAATTATGTAGAGTTGCATACATTACTTCATCTACACACTTATCATAAAATCCTCTATAATGCGTTCAGAAACCGTATAAAATGACTAGCTTTTCATTACTGCTGTCATTTTGGCTTTTCGATGTCGTTAAGAGTTTCAAATTTGAAACATCTTCAAAAACCAACATAGTTTACAATAAAAAAAAAACAGTCGATACGAAACGTCAGCTCGGTATGTTTTTCTATGATTAAAAAAAAAGAGCCAAATTCGTGACAGGTATGGGCATGATATGCCTTCGTCTTCTGAATCCATCTTAGAGTACTTATATAATTGGTTATAGATAAAGTAATGACATGTATGCAACTCTACATAATTAGGCCTTAAAACACTCATTATGTAACAGTTGCATAAACTACTATTATCTACACACGTTTACACTATTCTAATTTATTTATTTTCAAATCGTAAGTATTGGTTTTTGAAGATTAAAACTGACTGTCGTAATGCTGGTCATATTACCTGCGATTTCAGAACGCTTTATAGAGGACTCTATGATATACGTGTAGATAAAAGACGTCAACCAAAAAGCTTGCTTACGCTTATTAGTTATGTTATGAGGAATAAATACGTTTGAATAAGTAATCATAAAAACAGTTTTCCAGATAGGTGGCACCTGCCCCACGGAAATGGTCGGGCAGCGCAGTCAAGTGTCGGCTTACGCGAGCGCCCCTTAATTAATTTACCCTCAATTTTATTACTCTGCATATGATAATTAATTTAACGTGAAAAGCTGGTTACT
This sequence comes from Clepsis dumicolana, assembly GCA_963691665.1. NCBI lineage: Eukaryota > Metazoa > Arthropoda > Insecta > Lepidoptera > Tortricidae > Clepsis > Clepsis dumicolana. The sequence continues at coordinate 5,335,818 of OY829507.1, read as the reverse complement.
AACACCTACAGTAAATGTAGGTGTATTTCGTGACAAATATTTTTAGGGTACCTAATAAAAATCAATGGAATCATCATTTTATATTGAACAGTCGGCAGTTAGTACCTAGTAGCTGAATGGAGGAAAAATCAACAAAATCTAATGATAGCTAGATAGGTACCTAGATTATTTTATCACTTGCTCAGCCCTTGCCCTTCTTTTGTTGAAGTACAAATACACGTGTAGAGTATAAAAAAAACCCTTTTCCTTATTTTAAATTAAGTTACTCAACTTTTTATCAAGAAGCATGTTTTTTTTGCACGACCGACCACGACAGAATCTCCACGGTCACGAAGTGATTTTAAGGCACAAAAACCGGTTGTGGATGACGTCATCCGAAGCCCTGCTAAACTTAAGCCTTTAAGTTGTTTCATTACATCTCATTAATATTTGTTACATTGTTCGTTTTTAAAGTAATTAGAAGAAGGTTCTCGGCTTTTCCATTACGGGAACAAGATTAACCGGAAACTCCGAAAAGTGTTTACTTACCTACTGCAGGTTAGTTAAGTGACATTTTGGAAGAGCATGAGTATGGTTTCCTACAAGGAACTTTAGGGCTTAAATAAAGGTAAGCTACCTATATTGCACCAGTTTTAAGCTTGTGTCTGAACGCATGCAGTGTGAATTAAAGTGGACGGGCTTATCCCTTAGGCGATTTCGCGGCGCGGGCCGTCCCTGCCGGCCGGCGGCGCCGCCGCGGCAGCGCGCCGAGCTCCGCCGCCGCCAGTCGAGTGGAGACTCCGCACTGCGGCGGTACACTACGAAACGTAACTCTCATTATCATTTCTACAACCATTCCCCCGAGAATTCATTTCGCCTGTCATCCTTCAAAATTAAGGAATCATTGGTTACCTAGTGCTTTGGCGAAATATCGCTAGTGTAGTGAGTGATACTCGAAAAACCCGCAATTCAGTGAGATTTCCTAGAGGCTTCTCATCCCGTCCCGCGCTTATTGAGGCTGATTGATATCGAATCAAATTACAGGTAAGGAATTGAAGGAAGACGTCATGAGCATGATATTATAATACCTAGTCTTTTATTTTTGGCACTACGCCTATTTTGAAGGTTCATTGGAATTATCAGCATTTTGTTTGTTATTTTTAAATTACCGGTCTAAATACGCGCACTTCTTTCAGCAGCACATGTGTTTTAACTTAACGTCTTTAAAAATATTGAGTTTAATATTAAAGTTACACTTACTTATTCTTATTAGAGATTTTATTTATGTTCAAGTGCACGTTTTATTTCCCGGCACATAGTACAAGTACGATTGAGTTAGAGGATCGACGAGGACCTCCTAACACGTTTCTGATAAACCGGTTCGATCGACACACAGTGTTTCGTTAGTGAGACTTATGCAATCGACAAATAAATCGATCCACGATCTAATAAGCGGGTATGTGTGTTGTGCAGCCGCTAGGTCTTTCAGGGCAAGCATTGCAAGTATAATTGCCGCAGGCATTAGCATTTAGAATGCTTTACATTACATCATAGCATAAAACGTTTAAAAATGAAAGTTTATTACAACAGGGATTTTAGCAGGTTGAACCGAGAGCCAGCGCCCGCTACAACATTTCTTATGTTAGCATCTAAATGTCGACTTTGAGAACCAGTTTAGGCTACGGCCAATAAGGCTGCTATAGCTGTCAGTTGTCATACAACAGCATTTGTGTTATTCTTTTATTATCAGCCATGAATTCGAATTACTTAATTAAATATAAAACTAAATAGATTAAGGCTACCAAAGCAGATAATCTATATAAGTACTTACCTAATAAATAAATTACTAAGTACATGGCTTTTGATATAAATAAAAGTTACCAGCGATATTAAATGATATCAGTATAACAAGTTTTGTAACGCCAATGATGGCATCACATGGTTTCCTTGGAAACCAATTTTATCCAGCTTGAACACGCAGGATAACGCATAGATGCGATCACACATGAATTGATCAACGATTTTCATATCACTATTTGTTGATGGGTTGATAAATGAAATGGCGACGTCGAGATTGCACATTGTAGGTACCTTAACTGCAGCTGCGTCCCCACGTGTCTGCATACAACACACGTAATAAATAAGTAAGAAATGTGAGAAAAAAAAAATGGCCAGATACAATTCCGTGGAACCATTTACATCGGCATGCGATGCGCGTGAGCAATTGTTGAGAATCCGCATTGTGTCGAAATCTTTGCAGTTTTATGTTCCGGTCGATACCTACCTACTATAGCATTGCATTATTATGGCTGCTGAACAAACATGATACAAAATTATTTTTGATGTTAGCAACGCTTCGCAGTTTTTGGGGAGACCTTTGTTACGCTGTGTATGTAGGTAGGTACAAGAACTTAGGTAAACATTTTTTATACATAATTTATGGATTAAATCAGGCAGGAATCAGGCGTTACTATACGGAGGTCCATATTTATGAATCAGTTCATTTGGGTGAGCAAATTATTGATTTTTAGTTCATTTTCTTTAAGTTTCAATTAACCAAAAGCATAAAACATGCTTACTTGTGATATTCCAATTTGCTTTGCTGTGGCTACATGAGTATAAGCTACAATACAGCGGCCTTACATTAAGGGTGCCTTTCCACCAGAGATGTGCTATGCTACGTTTGCTATGAATGCGCTGATGTCCACCAATCATATTCATTGCTCCACATAGCAGTGGTAGAAACGGGTGCAATGAATACGATTAGTGGATATCAAACGCATCTATAGCCCATAGCAACGTAGCATAGCACATCTCTGGTGGAAAGGCACTCTAAGCGTCAAGCCAGTAGGGTACCCTACGTATCGGTGATATTTTGGAATAAGTTAAATGTAAGTTTACATTAAAGGCATCCACATATAAACGGCCTCCTAAGCTATGCCTATAATTGAATTTTTCTCCCCGCCGATCAAAGCATCCGTAACTCGTGACACTGAAATAAATTAATCCTGAAAGGTATTAACAGTGGGATATTATTACCCATATTATTCTTAGAGTTGAAGGTCAGAGAGTGACATTAGTGAAATGGCGTAACATAAACAAATAGCAACAGTTCGGTTGTTGAACCACTGTTGGTCGCCGCCAGCCACCGCCGCGCCGTGTCGAGTGCCATCGGCGTATTGATCTGCAAGCCCATTACCGCCCACAGGGCACACCATGGGGACATAATTCTCGAATAAAGTAAACAATATCAATCTGATTGACAACCACCACCTGCTATCACTTATTATCCTCTACAAACCTTTCATAATGATGTTACGCCATGCAAACCGCCCGGCATCAAACATTTCGTCAATATTTCCATGAATTTCAATGGTTAAGTACTTTTTGTTATATCTTTTATTTTCTTTCCACTACCACGTCATCAACCAACACGCCAGGAAGAAAGCCACTTTACCTGCTTCACCAATTTTACCCGACATAATATTTTTACGAGTGCCAACTTGCCAAGCGAAAATAAAAACGAAGCTTAACCCTAAAAATATTTTTGTCAAACGTATTTACCTGAAGAAAGGATACGTTTTGTTGAACGTAGACCCTCATGAGGCAAAGTAATAGAGGTACGTGCCATAATTTAATGCGATATGCCAGAGCATCATAATGTCATCGAGTCGAAGAGTATATCAGATCAAATGGCACTTCCCCTGGCGCGAAGGTGAGTAGATTACCTTCTCCCATCAACTTGGCTCGACTGTGTAGTTGCCTATTTCCGGAATTCCTCTGCGATTCAGACCGTACACATAAGTTGTAACGTATAGGTATGTGTGCAAAATACACATCGTGTCATTTCCCTGTCAGTAACCGATGATCCAATGATATTTTTGCTTGTGGGCAAATACCTACAGATTATTATAATTATGTCAATCAAACTAATCAAATAATTTATTTTCAAAACTTAAACGTATAGAATATGTTCTCGTCTCGAAAGTACAAACAAGATAAGCACACGCTATTTGCAAGGTTTATTTTATTCAATAACATTTGTCTTAAAGCCCGTGTGCATTAAAATAAACTGAAATCTATTTTGACGGAAATACCCATTGCAGCGCCGTAACTTTAACGTAATACAATATTTATAAATTATTTCTGTTTAATATTGTCACGCCCAACGTCATGAATTTACACGCCTACAAATCCACGGGACCCCATCTCGGTGTTCTTATTAGGCAGGAGCAGGCCTCGCGGAGACATTTCGCGACGCAATAAATAGGCACGTTCTCGGCCGGAAAATTGCGTCAATTTTCGGGGCGGGCTTCTCCCCAAAACATAATCAGTTTAATAGCCTCAACAAGGAAAACTACAGCCATTAAACTGGCCAAGGGGTTGAGAAATGCAAAAAATAGAATGAACATCATTTCATACCTTTTTGCTATTCTTTTAGTTTACTCATTAGAGACAAGACGTCCTTGGAAAGTGACTACATAAATTGGCACGGCACTATCAGACCCAAATTAAATTAGAAGACGTGCTTTGGCGACGGACATCTTTAATAAAGATAGGGTGGCTGACGTCAGTATTCGCCTTTCCTTACGGCAATATTTCTCTTGGCTTATGTCATAGTGTACCCGTGACCTCATCGTTGGGGCGGTCTAGGGCGACTGTGTTGTTCTTTTGCAATCTGAACGAGGCCGTGTCGCTACCCTCGGGGAAATGGAAAAAGCTTTCCGTAATTTACCCTGAGCTATATTCGCGTATCATAAAGTTGTGACAGTCATCTTTGTTTTTCGATATTACGGGCGAAATATTGTTTGAATTTGTAATTTTTTAATGAGGTTAGGGGTTAGGTTAGTTAGTGAGAATGACGCGTGTTACATTTTAATTATATTATTAAGATTCGTGACGCAATGTCCAAAGGCGTTGACATAACAATCAGAGAGGTCACGGAACTAACGAAGGACTTAGGGTCTAGTGAATGCTTGATAAGGGACTGAACGTAGGGCGATTCTTGTATTCGTATGCAGCCCGCGCGGTGGCGCGATCAATACGCGCCCGCGCGACGACGCCGCCCTCGCTCGCGGCCGCGACTTATAAACTCACTCACAACCTCACAAGTCTCGAAACACGAATAAACTTTAAGCGACTCAAAACAGTAAAAAGTGCCCACATTGTCTCTATTATTTTCAACTTAAACATGTACTTCATTAATTACTTACACCTAAGAAATTTCACCTAAAAATGTCAAAATAAAAGTTGTACAGCTTTTTGTAATAAATGTTATACATATTTTAAACATGTTTTCGACATAGCGTGAAGGATCAATACAAATGAAAAATGAAGTTTATGAAATGTTTAATAACTCACAACATGAGCATCTTTATCTTTGCAGTGTTTTATCACTTTCGTTATCTCGAGCAGTCTAAACTCTGCAACTGTATAATTTAACGGCCATTAACCCGTCCAACTGAAAGTACGTTAACTGGTCATTTTGAAACATGGCACCAGTCGGGTGAGCCCAACGTGTGCAGTGGACTGCTACTTACTGCACTGCGGTGCAGACTAATCATATGGTAGATGAATGCTTGCAATATAAATGGAATTCAGAAAAGTGGTACACACGAGTTTGGCAGTGAAGGTTGTTGTAGCAAAGCAAAGATAAGTAACAATTCTTAGATGACATCATCGGCGACTAAGCGACGAATGGTCAGGGAAAAAAGACTGTGTTGACACAAGAACATCAACCGACAGCCGGCATCTGCTGCTCGGCCGGTGACCTCGTGGCCGTGATCTTGGCGAAAAAAGCGCTGCTGAGACACTCTCGCAACAGTTTGAAAATGTGTTAAACTATCAAGCAAAATTTTAGTTCCGTACAAAGCAATGGCAAACCGGTTAAATTGAAATGTGCTGAATTATTTAACCCTTCATAGTGTTGTGTTGTGGTGTACTAATTGTTGACTAATAGTTTAATGCACTTCCAATGGCTGTCTGACGGACATGGAGATTGGGGAGAGAACACAGGGAGGGAGCTACGACTGGAGGGCGGCATGCCACTACAAATATGCATTGTTTCGGTAGATTTCGCACAAAACAATACTATACCTACATACGTCGTTAGTTCGTTGCCGGCATTGTACGAATCGTCTAAAAATAACTATCAGTAACAATTATGAAAATATTTCATGAATAAATTTGATGCAAATGGGGATCACGTGGAGACATTTTTGGTAACCACCCACGTAATTATTCGAAGGAAAGTATTATATTGTGCTCTATTTATGAAACGACGTAGCGGTTAGAAGGAACACGCTGCGGAGATCTGGGTTGAGATACGAACCTGATGCATTCAGCGATTACGGTCGCCTCGACACATGATTATGCCGTGTAGTTTATGTTGCTTCGTCATACAACTTGAAACTCGTACTCACTTGAAACTTCTTTGATCAAAGTTTATTCTTCGAATTACACAACACACAAATTAAGAATTCTCGGCGTTAATTTACTTAGCTACTTCTCGTCGATCGAGAAACTAATTGCGCGGGTACTCGTACCTATTCAGTGTATTCAATTTAATAAACAATCAGTGATTTAGAGCTATTCAGTCGAACGGACGCGAATCAATGAATTCCAATTATGAAATGGGCTGCAGGCACCGTGGAAATGTGAAAAGTGAATCAAGTCGCATTGCAAAAATATTGGATCCATTGCAAATAGTTAACTGGTCATTGACTACCCGCATGCATACATCGCCGCTCCGACTCATGTAATAGGTTCCTGTCTAAGTATAGGTGCACTTGTTTTTATTGCTGTTGGGTTGGATACCTACTGATGTTTACACAAAACACTTCGTTTTATGGCGAGACGCACATGCAATGAACTGTGTGGTTTCTTAGTGCTAAAATTCGTAAAGTATTGTAATACAATTCAAAGGTTTCATCACCGACCTCATTCGAATGATTTGAATTTAGTTTTAGGATGCCCTCAAAATATATAGTTGATAAACTGGATGTACCTATTCTCATTATCATCTTACTAAGGTATTCCACGCGTGGGTACCTGGATGCGTTCCCTTGATAAAGTTTTTTTTTACTGCGGCCATTACTCCCCGTTTCGGACGACCCTTTGGCCGAACAATGATTAGAGTGAGGGGAGCGAGATGCAGCTGCTCTTTTATTTTTCCATGCTGAGACGCTCAAGGAAGTTAACTAGGTCGCAAATAGTCATCGATTTAATAAACAGAGCGTCTAGTGTAATCAACGGCCAAAAAAATACGTCTCGATTGCGTTACTGGTGTCAAAAGTATGAGAATTGTTCGTTGTCGATACGTGCCACTAGTGGCGCTGCTATAATTTGTCCATAGTAATTCAGACATAAACGCGAACGCGACTGAGACGTTTTTTTTGGCCGTTGATTACACTAGACACTCAGATACCGTTCACAGCGTTTTTTGCATTGAAGATTTTATAGTCAATACGCTTCGATCTGAGCTTGAATGGAGCGCAATAGTAAAATAACGTTCAACAATTCTAGTGGTTGTTGGTTTTGTAGTTGCAATCTAATTTGTCGCACTGTTTAACTCGTGTTTGAAAGTTGGTCCTATTTCTCGGTAGTGTAAAAAAGTGGTCGAGATGCGTCTGCGCAGCCTCCGACGTTTATGATGCAACGTGAAAAGTCGAGAAACGCAATGTGGTTTCCATTCTCAAAGCGTGCAACTTTTTCCGCAGGCGCCAGGCAGCGGCGGCATCTCCCGTCACGGCAGCAGCTGTAGTTTCTATCTCATGAATAGTGCTAATTTCCTAGTCCATGCCCATGCTGCCCGGTGACATGCCTATTACCTTGTCACGAATTATGTTGCCGCTAAATGATGTGTCGAGGAAAACTTCATGCTCTTTCGAAACTCCTAATGATATATAATAGATTGCGGCCATATCGCCTACAGATGCATATCTTGCGAAAAACATTCATTATCATCACCAGCCTTTTTTACGTCTCACTGCTGAGCACAGGCCTCCTCTCATAATGAGCGAATAACTTTATTTCGGTGCAATTAAATGGAGGATTGCGATTAACTACAGCAAAAAAAATAACAGTTCTAAATTTAGTTAAGAGACTAACAGCCTTTATATCCCACTAGCGATTTGCTAGTTTTGTATTGAGGCGATCACGCAACATATCTATTCGCCGCGAGCCATATTAGTATGAAGCACTCGCTCGCAAATCGCTTGTGTGAAAAGACTCTTAACGTTGGCAAGCGTTTAGAGTTCCTACCTACAAGAACCAACATTAATCTCTTCCACGAGATACATAATCTGCTTATACAAATTGAAAGTGCAGTCGACTGTGAACAACGACGGCGCGTTGCATCTATTACATATTTGCAGTCAGTGTCACTTTTGTGTGGTGTATTATTTTCGATATTTTTGTAAGAAGTTAATGATCATATTGAGTCAATGTCAGCGCGATCAAGAAAGGGAAACAAAAGCGGTCCTTAGCAAACATAAACAAGGTCTTACGCCGAGAATATGCTTGTTACAAAACCTAATAGGATATGGGCGAGGAAGAGCCGCTATTAAGCCGTCTCAACTCAACTGCACATAACGAAGCTCGGTAAAATTAATTACTTACATTGAACCAACAAGCTGGAATCGCGGTCTCCGCGAGGAAATTAAATGAACACGCGCAGACGCCTCTTGATGGACTTTTCTTATTAGAATGCAGATATATGGACGTAACGAATGATGTTCTAACGAGAAAGACATATTTGCCAGTGAGTAGTTTCACATGTTCACTTGCAAACCAATTGATCAATCTCAACGACGGCTTCGAATAATTAACATAGTCTTGAGCAATGTAATGTTGACATGTAGATGTGATTTGGTGTAGTGGTATTATTGTTACTTGGGACAAGACTGAAAACTATGGGACGATTAAAAATAAAAGAACTCAGTAGTATAAAACGCAATGACTGAATCAGAATATGAAGTACTATGAATATTATAAATTGCAGCTGAATCCCGAGTAGTAAAACAATGTCGCGCAAGCATCGGGCATCGCGGACATCCGGCGCGTGCGCAGTGCACCTTGTATCGCCTAATTGACGCGTGCCAACACACGTGGTTGAGTACGCATATAAACAACTATCTTTATGACTCGTTTATTGTCATTACCGGTTAAATATGGGAGGAAATGTTAATGGTTGTTAACACTTAATGAAGTACTACTACGACCTGTTCCCCGCTAGGAAGGACCATAACTTAACAATTTAGTGCCACGCCGTTGGGGGCTCTTATGTTACAAAACTGAGCTGGAACGTACAGTAAACTGTGATACTTTCACATTGGATCACGGCACGGCGTTTCCAAATCCACAATGGCCGTACATAATTGGCTCGTAAAACGCGGTCTACAATGGAACCCGCACCTCGCTGTCCGGCTCTCACCGGCTATAATTTAATATCCGCCCGAAGCCCGAAAATAATCCTATTTCCTCGGTAATGCCCTTGACAATGCCGGGTTAGTTTCAGTACTCGAAATGCTTCCTACTCGCAAGTATATTTGAAACGAGAATACGCAGCTTCAATAACAGACTTAACTTTCCAGGTAGGTAGGTAACTAAAGTTGACTCCAAATAAGAAATGAGACACCTTTTCTATTAGTCTACAGGAAAGAAGATAGCAGAAAGGAGTGTCGTGTATATTTGTTTACCATGTGTATGTACACAAAGACGATAACGATAGCGTTTCAAAGACAATCAATCCGTAAAACCAAAGTGTTTGAGACAAGTGGTATTAATCGATGAGAATACAGCCCGCGGATAAGCTTCGTGTCGCGTATGATGGATATCGTGACGAAAGTGATGCATGGCCTGACATCCGAGAACCGTTATGGACGCGTCAAGAGATGCCACTATCACGGAAGCAGCTGACTATATAGATATTCCATACTTTATAACTACATAGGCGTAAATGCAAATAAAGCGCTTGAAATTTTTGCTACTGTAGAATTATAAGTCATTCGACTTGCTAACGTTTAGTTTCTTTATTCCAAAATACTGACGATTGATTGCACGTTCCTAAAACCGATTGACTTCTGACTTAAACTTAATTTTAATTTCACAAAACCATAATTTAAGGCATTTAATCTTTGAATTTAGCCTAAATGCGTCTTAATTTTGCGTACAAGGACGTCGCGGTCCCATTTCTCGCACAAGGTTACACCGAAGGCCTCGCCCGGGCGCAGCAATCGGCGTCCTTGGCCTTTCCTAGTCTATCTCTGCTTCGCTCTCATGCCCGTTTTAGCCTAGCCGAGTGAGGTTATTTATTCCAACCAACCCTAATCTTAATAATATTACTTAAAGGGTTGCTTAAGAAATGGTTGCGATATCAAAACGTTCCTTTCAGGAAATTTTCTGAAGGATGTAATGTAATTATACTAACCACTAACTACTGACACCACACTACAAAAGTTTAGGCAATAAAAATATTGTAATTGCGGATTTGAACGATGCTATATTGCACATATTAGAAATTCCGGAAGCCGTTGCAATTCAGTATATGGTACACTTCCGGCAGTAGGTACACGTCCCTTTTGTTTTGAGGTCACACCGTTTGCTAACGGTATTGCATTATTTGTATTGTATTAAATTATGACAACTACCACTATTTAATACGAATGAGCCCTTGATATCATAATTACGTACATAGCAACTCCAAGTCGACTGGAGAGAACTTCGTATAACGTATAATAAAACACATTCAACTTTTGGTTTGGAATGGTGTGACCTAGAGTTACAATTTAATTTCAGTTACTTGGATACGACTGATGGTGCAACCACACTAGAACACGGTTATATCTGTGTACTAAAACGCAACTGCCGTCGACGTGCGACCTTTTCATCGGTCGATAGAAGGGTCTGGGTGGTTACTGCAAACAAACATGTTTCAGAAGTCAGCAAAGGGGACTGCTATTTAGATAAGCAAATTGCAAGACTTAATCACTCCGTATCACTCAAGCTTTACGAACAACTCAATCAAGTCACCATCAAGTCAAAAGTCAACCAAGCGAAAGGAAATGTTCACGAAAGCATGCAACCATGATCGATTTACACTTGGAATAATGAGTTTCTGGTAACACGTATTCGTAAAACAATACCGAAGTTTGAATAACTTTATTACCAAAACAATAGTTTTCTAGTGCAACACTAAACGAACCACAAACAACCTGAGAACTTTCCATTAAGAGTGTACAAAGGAATATAACTGGCGGCGTATTGAAGCGGACAATGCGGCTGGTAACGGGACCAGGCACTAATTGTGAACCGAGCTCTTCCGTTACCCGCCGCGCCAAGAGACTCCCGGGAACGCATCACATACCACGCCACTACCACTACATGGTATTTAGCTGACACAAGACCGGCTAAAGCTCGGTATATTGGATTTCTCACTGTAATCAAGTTAAGCTCTGAAACTCGTCCACAGACTTAATACCTAGTAGGTACCAATAGCGATGTTTATAGGATATTACCTCCTCTTCCCGAAGTTTATATTTATTTAGTGTTAAAATATTATATTGTTCAGCTAAGTCACGAAAGTTATATCACAGAAAAAACAAGAAGACGTGGACAGATCTTTGCTCAATGGGTACCTAGTTAGCTGGCGTAAAACGTGCCGCGACTACTGAAAAAACTGTCTTTATTTTTGTTGCCGAGCACGAATTAGGAACAGAACACGTACAATTTTGTGTCTTGAAATTATACATAATCGGTTTCATGGCAACAAACAACGGAGTAGATATGAGAAATCTGTTAAGTAAAAGGTATGCGATAATAAAAGGTTGAAAGTGGTTTATTTTATCACACGTCATTAATATAATAAAGAAGACATTTATTCATTATTATTATTATTATTACAAGCCTGGTGAAGTGTCCCACTACTGGGCAAAGGCCAATAATAATTTAATATACAATAATTTAGACACATTTTCAGAAATGAGGTAACTCATAGTTCTAGAAAATGTATGTATGTGTGCGGGTATGTAGGTGTAAAGACAAAGTGCATGGTTGCGGTAAAGCAGGCTAAACGCCGGCCAAACTGCAACCGCAGAGGCGCTTGGCGTCAACACTTCAGGACTTAATTATTTATAGCTTTATGTATTACGTATGCATCTACTTTAACAAATAATATGCTACAAAATGTGAATAGAAACAACGTACGTAGGGTAAGAAGTAAAAGTTGCACAACATTTCGGGTGCTTTAAATGGAGACTGGTCCCCAATGTCGCCATCCATCACATGATCCAGTCGTCACATTAAAATTTAGTTTGCAATTGGGTTTTGGTAGCTGTAGATTACGTCAGTCAACAAACGCCTTTTAAGAAGTTTACACTGGGTTTACAGCACTCGAAAAACTTATCCAAACGCTACTCAAGCTACGAGTAGTAAATTCGATAGTAAGTAAACAGTCTTGGCACGCATGTAGTAAGTTCAACAGCTACAGGTGTTTGCAATGTTGTTATTGAATTCATATACAATAAATGTTAACGAGGTTAAAATTATGGTGATCTTTATCTTCATAAAAAGTACCAATGAATGAAAACACAAAGAACTCACGCCACAAGTACAGAAAGACTCAAGTAGTCTGGGCAGGTGCTCTCGTCTGGCCCGACATCTTCACGAGAGATGTTGAACAAGCACTCTGCTTTAACTTGAGGCTGCTGCACGTACAGTCAAGTTGCTCACGCGAGACAAACGCAAACACCGCATATCTACTTAGTCATTACATAAAACAAAAACAACCTTATAGCGTATTGAACTGGTATTTATTTTATAGGTAGGTGTACGTAAGAGGGATTGTTATAAATAAACAGCCAGTAAAATACTATTTCCATGATAATTTAATTAATTTATTGTGCAACGTTTGTCGGGGTACTTGGGGTGGATAAAATGATTTATTTGTGTAGGCATCGATCGTAAAACTGCTCCACTTGAGATTCAATAGGCCGAACGCACGCAGACCACCGCCTATCGTAATAAAGCACTTCTTTATGGTTCGTATTTTTTATTATTACGTCAAATTGTTATTTATGCAGTATATTGTGTATACTTAATACCTGATACCTGGGTAATTTAGATGTCGCTCCGTTCGCAGGAAACGCAAGTATTTAATCTGGCAGATAGAGATAAATGCAATGTCTTTTGCTCGACAAGATATTAAATTACCCTCTCCGAGATATCAAATGCATTTTAAGTGTGTCTCTCGTTAATGCATGGTCCACCAATCGTCCGTCTCTTGTTACGAACTAGTGCATTGAACTTGGAAACTTCGATCGGCGTGTGACTCCTATTATAAATAATAATATCATTGCACACCTTGACTCATTTCGAAATAAGGCATTCCCTTTGCTTGACTATCTATCTTACAATAAAGTTGTGATTATTTTGTATAATATTTTATTGCTCAAGGTTTATTTATTTGTCTATAAATTAGCTAGAAACCGGCGCTGCCGGTTAATTATCAAATGCTTATCGAGACTGCGTTATCGATCTTTATTTTTGCCGTAGAAGTAGGTACTTATATTAGTAACACGGTTCCGAGACGGCAAAAAACACAATATATTAATTGTAGTTTGATGCCGGCAAAGGCCCCCAGCTATAAATGGCCAAGTACCTACTCCACGCGTTACGCAACCATCGTAGCAATAACAAAATGACTGTAACAAGTGCTACTGGTGTCACGCTGGACTGTAAATGGATATAGTAATTGTTTGAAAACATGACCTCGGTAGAATCGCTTGATGATTGAAAGAAAAAAAACTCTCAATTAATTTCGTTTGCAAATAACATTAACCACAAAGAACGTTACATTTAAATTATAAATTAAAAAGAGATCCGGTTACGGAAATAAAGTTATGGTAGGAAGGTTTTTAGTATGATTAGATACCTTACCTATAAACATCACCAGGGTCAAGGACACAATGATGATTCATAAATGTGATCAGTTCAAGTTGATTGCGATAGATAACGTTATTGAAATTGAACTTGTTAGTCTTTTCCAAGCGGAATGGAGACTCTTACGATTTTTCTCGAATGCAGCATTTTACATTGCTAATTTCAGCACACGCTGCTCAGACTCTCGATCATTTCAACAAAGGTTAACTAACTAAGTAAGTTCAAATGCCTTCTCAGGTATGTGTTAAGTATAGCAACAAAAAATGATAATGTGGCGCTTGCGTGCGTCCAGCACGTTCATCACTAGTTTATCTTTTGTACGTGACTGAGAAGTGTTAGCACGTTCATTCGCGTCTCCCTGTGCCCAAGCCCTAACCGGTGCATTTGTGCAAGTGCAGGGTCGCGTCGGTGGTTGGTGACCGATGAATCAACTGCGCCCCGCGATCATCGACCTTCCTTCACATGGTGTACTTATCTTCAAAATTACACTTTTCCATGCAAGCGAGACCGTGGGATCAATGAACTCCACCTTTTGTATATGGATGGATACTTATTTTTTATTAACAAGCAAGCATGAAATACTTACCTGTAACTGTAGTAGTTATTCTTATTGAAATCTTTAATGCATACCAGTACAATTTGCTACAATTATGATCCATGAATCCACTTCGTTAGGAAAAACCAGAGACCGTTGGATAGATGTGATATGAATCATACAAGACTTTGGGGATTGTCAAGGTAGTTAAATATAAATATTATTGAGCCAATTGAATTTAACTGAATCACCAAACTCTCTGAGTGATGCAAAAATGACGTCAGTTGAACTCTGACTAGGCCGCGAGTGCCGCGACAATGATTGTACGAGTTATTTCATACCGATGACTCAATGCTCTCTTTAAGAGAATGCAGTAAAAATACGAGGTATAAATTATGGCAATAACTACTGCCGCTGTGTACTTACCTACATAATTAGTCTGCAATCTGCATTTTGAGAATTTTTCCTTTCGAAGTCTGCGTTTGAGAGAATTGTTTACTTTTTCTGTGAGAGGTTTTGGTAGTTTGCTATATAATTAAAGATTTCAAATTTCTAAACCCAAGCTTGCTAATAAATTGGATATAAATTATAAATTCACCATTGTACTTTCATTTAATCTACTTATACTCGTATTATTTCAACCGCATTCCAATCATTACACATTTTAACAAAACCCCAACAGTCTTCTTTATATTAATCGGTTTTATGAACTTAAAGCTTAGTTTAAAACAAGGAGTTTAATTTGTGAGACATTATGAAATGTTTATTAGGCGCCAGTTTGTTTCGCGGGCAAAGTTAGTCGTTAATTAATGCGCAGTTCGGAAGCACTCCGATATTGATGTTCCAGCGAACTCAGCGAACCGCCAGCATTATGTGCGAACTTTGTTTTCAATGTTATGAACATCGCTGCTTCAGATTGTTTGATACTGCGACAGAAATGAACACTGGTTCATTTGTTGTAATATGTATTAAAATTGCTTTGCAACAAGTTTAACACTACACTTTTACGGTAGGCACCTACACTCGACGACAATAGCAAGGCTTGGGGGTGTAGGAGTGTACAGAATACTGGGAGTAAATGTCATTAGTGTTAAAAGCACGCGGTTCGATAGGACGGAAACGATAACCGCAGCTTCATTACTTAGAGGCACAGACCAATAGGAAAACCACCTCCTCATATTATTGAAAGCCGCCATTTGTATCTAACAACTATCAGGCTTAGTACAAGAATAAATAATGGAGTGGAACAGATATATCGATACGTGAGTAGTTTAAATAAAATGAAAGGAATTTCAAGATGCCTCAGCGTTCAATATCAAACTATATTGATTTTTAATCGTTGAACAACATCGTCCCAATAGTAAATAATAAAATTTCTGAAGCGTTCCGTTTGTTCATAAGGAATATTTATATTGGACGAGGTTTGTCATCCGTAGATACCAAACAAATAACTACTTCCATAGAACAAAAGATTCTCGGAATATGTGTCATAATAACAAGAAATAAAAACAGTTCATTAGATTCAATGCCAATTCATTATTAAAGGTCTTGATCATTGAACAAAGACTAAAATCATTTTTCGCAGGCTAAATTTAAAGCTTGTTCTGGGCTGAAGTGCTGTCAATAATCACGATGAAGTCGGTTAAAAATGAGGGAATTGGGCTGAATATTTCAGACATCAGCATGAAATGAGGTAAATTTTTAAGAAACTTAAAAAAGTGAGTGAGCCAAGTTATTGATCATTATTTTGTATGGAAGATATAACATTTTATATTTTTAACCGACTTCAAAAAAGGAGGAGGTTCTACGTTCCACTGTATGTATGTTTTTTTTAAATGTATGTACATCGATTACTCCGTCAATTGTAGACCGATTTTCAAAATTCTTTTTGTATACTCCTGAGGTGGTCCCATTGTCACCAAGTCATGATCTGATGATGGGATCCCAGGGAAATCGAGGGCAACCCTCAAATTTTATAGGCACGTATTATGTGTTTCATATATTTTCTGAAGCTATTCAAGTATTTGCGTCTGGTAGTCATCATCTCATGTTGATGAACTTATGATGGAAGGTACAACTCCTTAACGGTTAGGAGTTGGAGGATAATTTTCAAATTGTTAAATCAACGTAAAATTGTGAAATAAAAATCTTTTAACAAAAAAGTAAAGAATATTCCGCTCGCACCACACCGACTTCATATTTCTGCTGCTTAGTGCTAGGCCATAAAACTTTAGGCTTTAGTTTCTGTTGTCCGAAATAAATGCTTTTTATTTTATTTTATTTATTTATTATTATTTTAGAGGGTTATTTTACGTTTATTTTTCTAGGGTTTTTTTTAAGGCGGTTTTAGTTTTTTGTTAAAAGATTTTTTAGATAACAAATGCAGTAATAGCATGGTTACAAGCGGAAACGGAAGCGGTGACTTTAGATTATTTTTTTCTCTACTTTCCTTTCGTTAAAATTATTTCGAGGAAAACTAAATTAATTCTCATGTCTAGCAGATTATAATATATTTTTTGTAATAGGAAAATCGTAGCATTATAATGTATCTAGACATGCGGCAGCGTGTCAAGCCAAGTTCAGGAAAAAGAACTGGCAACGCTGCAGCCGTGGTTATATTACACGACACGAACCATTTGGAGCCATTTTTGACCCCTTAATAACTCAAAATCTACTAAACATAAACACATGGGTTCATTTATTAAAACTCCCAAGACTAACTAGATCCTCAAATTTCATAAATATAGCTCAATCGGTTATAGAGATATTAACGTTTAAAAATCGGTATGACTGACTGATTGATAATAGATCAAAAACCTAACCCACTTACAAACTCACAAATGGCCTAGAAAGTCGAAATCAGGTAGTAAAATTCTGGTGGACCAGCCAGGATCGTCTCCAGAGGAGGGAACTCTTCAACGGTTAACGGGTTGGTTAATCAGCTATGAATTTGGTACAAATATGTAATTGGATGACAATACAATAATCTGGTAGTGAAATTCTGGTGGTCTAGGCAGAATCATCTCCGCAGGAGGGAACTCTTCAACGCTTCATGGCATCAGCTTGAAATTTAGAATGGATATGTAAGTTATATGACAATACAATAATATGGTAGTGAAATTTTGGTGGTTTAGCCAGGATCGTCTCAGCAGGAGGGAACTCTTCAACAGTTAATAGTATCGACTTGAAACTTTAATTATTAGATATATATACCTGGAGCTCCGATGACAATGCAAGTACAGTTAACAAAAAGTACAGTCAGAAATAAAACTTGAAATTCAAAAATATTTTTTTAACAAAAAACTTTTACTTTTATTTAACTTGCACTGTTAGTGCATGTGTATATATAATATTATGTAGGTAATTATTTTCTGATGTCTGTATTCAGTATTGAACTTGGCTCCCTTTTTGACATTTATGTTTTTGGTGGGATAACATGGCTACAAAACTAATAATTTCACAAAAAATTACAAAAGGTGAAGCCTTAATGGCGAAATTACTTACAAATTCATATAATTAAATAACAGCTTTTCGGTAATGAATAACCAAGTTTGTTGAGTTATTATGAGAATAAAGCATAAACAAACTAATGGGCTGCTGGCAGAGCCCCCGGCATCGTTCCGCGTCCTTCGAGGGTACTAAGGTACTGAATAAATAAAATGCAATTAGACTAGGGTGCGGTGCCACAGAACGCACAAATCACGCCCGGCGTAAAGAGCAGCGTTTTATAAACGGTTATGAAATCTCTTATCACAATTGAAGTGCAACGGAGGGGTGCTGAAAAGAAATCAAATTTAACTCTTCACTAAACACACCTGGCTGTAGTATAATTTTAAATATCCTAACAGCACATACAAATATAGGAACTTCGAGTGGCGTGGTGAACGCAATATAACGAGTGATTACACTTGATGGAATATCCGCGGTGTAATCGTCTGACTCAAGGGAAAACCTATGAATTGAAGACGCGTGTTTCAGTCTGCTAATTCAGAGGCAGGCTGCGCCGATAGCGGCGGGTCACGTGCGGGGCGTCGCCATGGCAACCGAGGAAACTACGTCGTTTTACTCCCCCATAGTCTTGGCTGCTTTCTATATTGCAGATGAGGTTTAAAATATCAAAAATATTGTTGATTGTTTATGACAACACACATTACGGTTATCTGGATTTCTATTTACGCACGGCAAATGTAATGCAAAATGTGATAAGATTTTTCAACATATCTATCCACAAACATTATGTTTGGAAACGAACGGGATCCTCATCAAATCAGTGGCCCGGAATAATAACTCTATTGGACAAAGGGCCGCAGGATTTTGCCAGGCAATTTGAGAGTGCGGGGGCGGATTTATAGGAGACAGCATATCGCTAACCATTTCAGCCATGTGAAGAGACGGGAGGGACGGGCACGGGACAGAGATTATGGGATTTGTTGAAACGGAGAGTAACTATGAGGTCTACAACCTTTGATCTGATTCGTAGCTTCATAGCTGTGATATGACAGGATAGGTAGATACCTATCCGAAAAAATAAGTCAATGTTTCAAAGTTTTATAGCTGTCTAGACACGGCCTGGTAAACTCTTTACCTGTTTCTAACAAGTTAGTTTAATCAAGAGCTTTGGAGCCCACAGGGGCAGCAGAAATAAAACCTTTATACTATGCGTTAGGAAAGGGCAATAGTAAAAATCTCCTTAGAAAGATTAAGACGGAAGTCAGGCGACACCCCTCTATCCCTTGCCTCCATGGTTATTTGACCCCTGTCAATATGCAAGGCAGCCTTGTCCATTACATTCCCCCCAAGTATTGGAAATCCCTGCTCTTTGGCACGCACTTGTGGTTAACTGTGCAATTTTGTAGAACTCTCTTCCGCAAATGGCGGAGAATAGCTTTCTTAGGTACTTATTATGAAAACGGAGCTACCATATGCCATAAATATAATTACAATGAAAGCTTTGTTTTGGTGAAATCGACATGCCTCTTAAACACTGTATTGACCTATTGCATTGTATATTTAGGTGTTAAGCTCTTAGCCAACTGTTAGGTTAGTGTTGAAAGTAAAAAGGGAAGTTTCACTATATTTATCCGGTTGGTATGGGTCCGTTAATAGTCCATTAACTAATGAACCGCCTGATGCCACTGCGTCCGGGCTCCCGGCGTCGCCAGCTGAACTATAAATTGAAGGAGTTGGTGAATCGATTATGTACGTAGACGATATTGCAACTCAACGTGAATAGTACATAATACTCATCGCTTTCTGTAGACATCATACCGTAATTACCTATTAGTTAGGTCGAGACGCCTACAGGATAGTAGACACTAGGATTCAGTTTCTAAGTGTTCATTGTGTGTAACAAGCTCATACAATGGCTCCGTTGCCGTGGCGAAGGACGACCCACCGCCGCATAACGGCTGCATTATTAACTTGCACTTGCACCAACAACTATGACGCAGTTTTGCAAATATTGACGTAGAATATACATAGATCGTGCATAATATTGTTTAGACATAAAGCTTAGCTTCACTGATAGCTTTGATGGCTTTGACACATTGACGATGCTTGCTTTGTGGGATCAACGATATGGGCTTCCAATTTGAAGATTACACAGTGTTAAACTGTAGATTCTAATGCAGTGGTGGGCAAACTTTCTGGAGGGCCAGAATTATACTAAAAATGCATTTTGTTTTGAATTTTTGAAATTTGAAAATCTTTTGTAATTTTTGACTCGCAACACAAGAACTACTCGGCTAGTCTAACTGACTCCTTTACTTATTCATCTATTATTTTATTTTATACTGCAGGGCAGGACGGTCAAAATAATCATTATCTCGGGCCATATAGGTACTATTCATTTCGAAGGAACATTAGCAGGCCGGATAAAATACCTCCGCGGGCCGGAGCTGGCCCGCGGGCCGTACTTTGCCCACCACTGTTCTAATGGATGGAATGTCCAAATGTCCTTAAATATATAAACTGTAATAATAACGTAAAAACTCTGACTGTTTTTGGAATACTTATGGTACTGCAATTTTTATAAAAAGTGATAAGTAATGTGTAGTAGTAATGTGTGTGTACTGTTTTAAAAAAAGATACATTCCCCGATTAGCTGGCAGCTGCAAGCTGATTATAAATCTGATACTGTGCATCTGTTGGATAAACCCGTAGACATAGGTTCAAATTAAAAAGATACACAAAGCGCGTTGCACGGCACAGCTGCGGCGGTACGCATTAAGAATAATTAACACTATGACAGCGTCTTTATAGTAATTGCATGCATTGTACCTATCTATGTTATTCAGTTAGAATAAACAATATATTAAAATAAAAACGTACGTATGCGATTAATTACTAATGGTATTTTCCATGAATAGTAAACGCACTAAATACTAACAGGGTAATTGCACCATTTCACTTAATCCAATAATACGTAACGTTTAACCGTTTTTCATATTTTTTTTACATTTAAATTTATGAAAATTTTGTGTTTTTGTATGAAATTTATCAAATCACTAAAGACAAACAAAAATTTAAAATTTAAAGAGTATGTAAAATGGTTAATGATAATGATAATATATTTATTTGCATAGAATATGGTTACATAATATGAATGTTATACAATTTGATGTCCAGGCATATTCAGCTGCGCATGCAACGTACAAATATACAATACAGGTTCAACGTATTATCGATAGTGAATCACATTACAATAATTTGTATCACCGTTTTAATTTGAAATCGTATAATAAAAACCTAGTAAAGATAATCCTGTTGTTTTTGTTTCAGATTTGGCCTTGAAAATCAGAAAGCTGGAAACGATACCGTAGTTTAAAGGTAAATGTCAAATTTAAATATTCATTTCAACGTGGCTGTCACTGGGCAATCCTTTAAAATCTACCACAATTCGACTATGCACTGCTTCACGTGAAGTCGTAAAAAAGTCGGCTGCCAATAACCAACGCCAAACAAAATGAGAACCCATAGCAAATCGACGATCCGAACCGAAACGACGTGAACCGCAAAAAATGGCACAGAGTTTGAATACAACGAAATATTTAAGTTGTTGTCATCAGCGCAAATACAACCGTGAGTTACGGTTTCACGATTTTCTGTTTAATCGCTATTTCTCGTCTCGCGATGCTCTAATAAATGGATGCTTCAACTTTAATTAAAATAACCTTTAGAGAGATATTTTAATTTGGCTGCAGTTAAAACAATTCATGGTCGCGCTCGCGCGGTACTCTATTATTCATAATTATTTACATCATCTCACTGTATCGGTGATAAAGAATCTGCAACAATACAGGCTGGCCGACATATACAGTTAAGGATATTGCAGACGTAAAAATAACTACAGTGGCACACGTCCGCAGTAAAATTGGGCCAGTGTGTCGTCAGAGTATCGCTGGTGCTATTATCGACAATCAAATGCCGACCTTGCAGCTCATTGTAGTTTGTCGCGCAGTTCGTGGGGCGACGGAGATTGCCATCCTCCATCCGCCTTGTCGCACTTCATTATATAATGCCGTCTATGTCATCCTACCATTTTAACATTTAATTTCGAAAATTTCTGTTTACATTGTCATTATTATTGCACTTTTGTTGGGGTTTGGTTGGGATTGGAGTTATTTCCCGGGATGTCACACTTTTAATCGGGTAGGCAGAACGCGTCAATTGAAATAAATAAATCCTGTCATCATCACATGCGTTAAAACAAACTACCATTTGTTTAGGTACTTTTTGTTTAGTCTAGAAAGTTCAATGTTGATTGTTGAAGCAAAAGACCGCTTTGTTAAAATCATTGTTGTTTTGTTTATGTTTATATCGAATGCAAACGTTATTGATTGTATAAGGTTCTGACTGCCATGTGGCAGAATGGCAATACTCGGCCATGTAGTTAGTAGTTACTTCGATAACAGCCGTGTATGCAAAAGTGGATATATGTTTAAAGGAGCCTGGGGCGCAAGAAGCGAGATATGATGTCAAAGATACAGGACGAGGACGGTCGATCGATCTTTGGGTAATATATTGATTGGGGAAAGAAAACTACGTTTCTGTGATTATCTGAATCTAGCCTGGACGAGGCTGGATTTTATTGATTCCGCAACTGGTCCGCTGGAACGTGGCTGGCAACAGGTGCGGGAGAGAAACTCCGCCCGCGCTGGTGTTAATTAGCACCATGCTGCTTGATTTATAGTCTAACATTGTAATCGAGTACTTGTACATATAGTTAACTAAATATATTTTATTCATGCGGATGTTCACATTGATAACGCGGTACTAAATTAGCACCTTGCTAAATTAAGTGAACGTAAAATATCAAAATTCAGTTAGAAAGTAATTCTAGAAATTTGCAGTAAAGTACGAAATTTATAATCTTTTGTGCCTAAAGGGGCCGAAATGATAATACTGCTACTGAAGGGTCTAAATAAATGCAGTCGCGCATTTGTCAATGTCCGTTCGGTAAATAATGAACCTTAGATAAGGTTACACGTTCTACTGGTGGGGACAGTCTTTCGATTAACGGATGTTACTATATTTTTCCTGCTTTAATTGAAAACGGAAAACATTGCGTGCGGTGCGCGTAAGCCGCTATCACGCAACATCTCCCGACATCGTCATGCGTCGTGAAGTATCCCCGACGATCTGATGATTCCGATTAACCTTGTTCGTAATCACGATATTTTTTAACAGAAATAATCCGAATGCAACGGATGTTAACTGTTACTCTAATCACTTTCACATACTCGTATGAACATTAATTGCGACAGCGATTACAGTCAGAAACTCTAACAATGCAATCTAGGGCGTGCAGAAAGCGATTGCTTCCCATTACTAACCGACTTCAAAAAAGGAGGTTCTACGTTCCATTGCATGTTTTTTTTTTTATGTATGTACATCGATTACTCCGTCAATTGTAGACCGATTTTCAAAATTCTTTTTTTATTCGAAAGGGTATACTCCTGAGGTGGCCCCATTTTCACCAAGTCATGATCTGATGATGGGATCCCAGGGAAATCGAGGGCAACCCTCAAATTTTACAAGTATTTTCTTCTGGTAGTCATCATCTCATGATGATGAGATGATGATGGAAGGTACAACTACTTAGCGGTTAGGAGTTGGAGGATAATTCTGAAAATGTTAAATCATTATTCGAAAGGGTATACTCCTGAGGTGGTCCCACTGTCACCAAGTCATGATCTGATGATGGGATCTCAGGGAAATCGAGGGCAACCCTCAAATTTTATAGGCACGTATCATGTGTTTCATATATTTTCTAAGGCTATTCAAGTATTTGCTTCCGGTAGTCATCACCTGGTGTTGATGAGCTGATGATGGAAGGTACAACTCCTTAACGGTTAGGAGTTGGAGATAATTCTAAAAAAGTTTAATCAACGTAAAATTGTGAAATAAAAATCTTTTAACAAAAAAGTAAAACAGCCTTCAAAAAAAAACCTCAGAGGATTATTTTACGTTTTTTTTCCAAGGTTTTTTTTGTTTATTTAATCCGTTCCGAATCCTGAAACTTTGTTATTCTAGCACAGTATGACCAAGCAAGTACAAATATCTACAAAGAAATACCTGCTAGATCCACTAGCACTAAATCTCTGGACGCTGTTTACTACGCGCCCAAGTTCCATCCATTAACCCGACGCAGAAGAATCTTAACAGAAAGCCCTTTTTAAGAGGTATAAAATGCAAGTATAAGATAAATGGTGACATCGCTTTAAAATTTCAAAAGGTACCCATTAAAATTGAAGGCAGCTTTGAGAAAGGTTCAAGAATGGATTGTTAATGGAAGCAACTTAATGTAAATATGTTGCATCAGGAGTCATGAACAGTAATTACTTAATTGTATTGTCAAGCAAGTTGATGGGCGCTAGTTGAAAGAAGAGATCCGCCACAAAGCCAGCCCGCATCCTATTGTTTTAAGAGCTTTGCAGTTCAGAGTGCTTGAATAGCGGGTTGAGTGATATTCAGTGACGTGAGTCAGCTCTTGGGGCTCGGTCAAACGTATGTATCACTTGAGTAATGTAAACAATATAGGAAGAAGCATTCACTTAATCGGGCAAGGACAATTAAAAAAAAAACGGACAAGTGCGATTCGTGCTCGCGCACGCGGGTTCCGTAGAAAGATTTTAACACTTTTCCCTAGTGTTTTAAGAAGTCCAGTGTTAGCAGAGCCCTGCTCCTAAGCGAAATGTACGCAGTGTGGGGTCAACTGATATTGGTCTGTTAAATGAATAGACAGACATAAAAAATTAAGATTTTGAGACTTTTGTGACTGGTTGTGCTATAAGAGCTACCTTCATACCAAATTTCGAGTTTCTAGTACAACTGGAAGTACCCTTTAGGTTTTTGGATTTCGGCAATTTGTATGGAAATAGCCTTTTTAATGACTGTATCTTTTGATTGCGTTGACTTCTTAGAGGGTTGATTTTTTCACAGCTTCAAGGGACCGCAGGCTTGAGTATTTGATATTAATTTCAGCATGCTACCTCCACGCGTTCCAGAGAAAAAGGGTCTTGACAGACAGACAGACGGACAACAAAGTGATTCTATAAGGGTTCCGTTTTTTTCCTTTTGAGGTACGCAACCCTAACAACAACCCTTTGATTCGTTTCATAATACGCCTACTAGCTTTTTGAATCACGAGTCAAATCCGTTTGCTTGTACAATAATACCTATGCCTAAAGCCAATTCTGGAAAAACATCACATGACAAGAAACCTTTAAATTAATGTTTTTAGCAAGAGCACTAAACATCGTGAGGCGGAAAATTAGATGTCTCATGTGCATATTAGCTCCTAAAAGCCAAACCAATATCTGAAGTGCTAATTCAATAATCTCGAAGGCTAATGTGGCAAATGTGTGTATAGTGTGGAGAGTATAACAAGTGCAAATACTTTGCGAATTCAATTAGCAAGAAACTAGGTTAGTTGATAGGAATCAGAGTCAGAGTCATAGCGCACAGCATTCCGTCGGTCGTCGCGGGTTATGGTCTTCACGCATGAGGCAGTTCCCACGCTATCAGCTGCTTCACGCGCCGGTGCGCACGGGCACCAGCGCGCGACTCCGACCACGTCACCGGCGTCGACCGATAACGCCGGAACAGCAACTCCTCGTGAATATGCATTAACAAATACATTTATTTACAGCCTTGCAATCCTAATTTAGTCACGTCAGGCTGTTATAACGTCGTCTGTAGTACGGCTCGCGAAACAAGATTTGCACTTGTAGTATTTTATGGCTGCGTAGGTTACAATTTTGGATCGGAAGGTGTTGGTGACAGTCTTAAATCATCTCGTTATGAATGAACTTACAATATTTAATTTTTCGGTTGAACCGTAACTGCACTAGCAATCCTAACTAATATTATAAATGCGAAAGTAACTCTGTCTCTCTGTCTGTCTCGGGAAAACCGCGATACCAATTTAGATGAAATTTGGTAAGGAGATAGTTTGAATATTGAGGAATAACATAGGCTACTTTTTATTCGGAAAAATTGTATAGTTCCCGCGGGATAGCGATAACCGAAATCTACGCGGACGAAGTCGCGGGCAACAGCTAGTTAATTATAAAAAGTTGTTCTCAGTAGACACGACAAGACAAGTATGCTAGCGGTACGTAATATAGTAGCCAATTTGTCAGGAACATGAGCACAGAAGGCGCGGACAATGATAGAGAGAATGATTTATTGACAGTTAGGTTTAGATGGTACATGAGAGAGAGAGGAGGCTAACGGCCGGCACCCGTGCCTAGGGAGCAATTTGCGCAGCCACAAAAACTAACAACGCCGGTATACACGACTCGACGAATGACCTTACATGATGCATTAGATTGGCGTCACGAATTGTGTTGTTCATACAAACGAGGGCAAATAACGCAAAGAAATAGTTGTGATTGTGACATAATGAAAAAAAAAAACTCATTTCCGTAATCGCCGTTGCGCGGTAGACAGTTAACCCGTGCTCAATTAAACGAACTTCTGAGAGTTTTTCAGTACACTTCTTAGAAATTCGAACTTATTCGTACTTCGTGGAACATCTGCTCCAAATGCCCAATCATTGTTTTTCAAAAAACCTAGTTGTTTGTCGCCTATCGCCAACGGATACATCTATTTAAGAGGTCGAGATGCAAGCTATCAAATTGAAAAATAAGCCAACTGCACAGGGTTATAGAGTCATTTTTATCAACTTGTTCCGAGTGGACGCATATACTTAGGTACTTGATTTGATAGAAACTTCCATAATTGTGATATATACATGAGTTTATCTGGCTCGGAAATTTAAAAAGCTTTTCAATATGGACTCCTTGTTGTGTTAAGTTCTCTTGAACTGGACAATGGGCTATCCAAAGTGTAACAGTGGCGAGAAAGCCAGCGCGGCCGCTCGCATCATTAGCTTTTGAGATGACGCGGCAACAGATAACGAAGCCATTACGGCGATAATTGCCTCCCAAGCCTATACCGCCCAACTCACTTCTAACCTCAGCTAATGCTGTCAGGAATTACGGAACGCTGACGTGTAGTGAAAAGTAAACTAGCCATCTATCTAGCCATCGTAAAAGCTAGCTAAAATGAAATCGAAAAGCACGAAAATAGGAGCCCCGTTAACGTAACGGACTTCTAAAACTGCTAAAGTAGATAGGGAGGCGTCACGAACATTCATTCGGAGTATGAAATCGGTAAGATGCTTGTAGCGTTAAAGCTAGGTGCCTTAGTTAAAAGCCAATTGTGGTTGATGGCTAGCGCCGCAGCTGGCAAATAGCAGCAGAGCGCGGTCTGAACCGGGGTCAAAAATAACTGTCTGTACTGTACGTTTATCATGGACCTAACGGTACGAGTATTACAACAAGTTTATATAAGTGCACAATGTGTCAACTAACAAAACTATTACTCTACTGTCATGTAACAGTTTTTAAACTAATCGGTATATCGTTTTTAATTAAATTCATGCAATTAGCACAATGTACTGAGTCATAATCATAAGGGAGTGCCGTTGCGCTGACGCTTAAGGAATATATTTCGCATTGTGAATACCTACAATCAAACTAGGTTAAAAGCTTAACGCTGTTCTGTTAAGTCCGTTCTAAATTGCAATGTAACGTAACCTATGTACCTACCTACTCATCCAAAATAATTTAACACTTTATTTGGAAGAAGAGAAAACCTGAATTCTAGTCTCTTCTGATTTATATCTACTAATAAAAATGTGTAATAAAATAAAAATACAAAAAGACTGCTATAGATATTGGCGATAGTTCAAAACAAAAATATTTTAAGTAAATTTCTATAGATAATGATATTTGCCATTTAGTTACTTTGGTTTATGACATAATTTCGAACAGCAGCAAAATTCATGGACGACGTTTTTGCTATGTACTGCCTGTGTCATCATCATCATCATCACCAGCCTTTTTTACGTCCCACTGCTGGGCACAGTCCTCTACAGGATGAGAGGGCTTGGGCTATAGTTCCCACGCGGGCCCAGTGCGGAATGGGAACTTCACACAACTTCATTGAATTGACTGCCTGTGTATATCATGGTAATTATATATTGTCAAATACAAATACACAATAATTTAAAAATAATTTAATCCAGATATAAAAGCTAATGAGCTAAAATTCCGTTGGTTGAAAAGTACATATTTTGTGTATTTTGCCCCTTGTCTGATTCTATTAAGACCGCGAGCGAGCTCCGAGGAATCGGGCTGGGTTTATTTATATTTTTAACAAGCACATACATACTTATAGAATAATTTCATAATCATTTTTATGAGAGCGTTGTTATTATTTAAATGAGCTAGTTAAATTATTCTCTGGATGTTATAAATGTGTTTCATAAAAATAAAACAAACCCAGCCCCGATTCCTCGGAGCTCCCGTGCGGACTGTAACAAGTTTTATATTTGTACCTACTTTGTTATTTGTTTGTATCCATTGTAAGACTTTCTTAATTCAATTACATACATTAAGACGTGTCGTACTGTGTCAGCGGAAATTTCTGTTAATGCCATTCATACTAGGTATATATCACAATTGACATTAATCCGATCAAGTATTATAGCTTGAATGTAGAGCAGCGCCGGCGGGGAATAGGATTACTACACGAGCAATTGCTCGCGGGAAGCTTTATGCCCTTCCAATAACAGACTTACACCGACGCGATTGAATCTTACGGGCTTACACTATCTTAAAGCGGCTCATCTTATTGCTTACGAGGATGACCAACATTAACATAGTTTGTCAAGTAACAACGCAGAAAATGATACATTATATATTTATGAACATTACAGAGTGACAGTTTACATGGAGTTGGTATGTACTAGGTGTTTCCTCTCTTTTGTTACGTGAAAACAATAGGGATGTTCAAAAATATTTATACACAGACCTTATTGCCACTTACATAAGGTCTGTGTTTAGATATTTATGAACCGTTGGCTGTACAGATATTGGAGAACTCGACTGTACTTAATTTAAATGACATCTTGACTTTTATTACGGACTGTGTTGGCTTACAGATAAACGATTTGGTTTCAAAGAGTTTATCTATTTATTGTATAAGTATAACACAGTGGGACGCAAAAAAGGCTGGTGATGATGATGATGATGAAGTATAACACAAGACGTTATTTGAAGTACTTACCTAGGTAAACAAATGTAATGATAAATGCCCTCAGAGGGCACAATGTCACGGCAGCGTCGGAACTAAAGAGAAACATAACAAAACTGTCATCTCGTGTGTCAGTCTCGTAATGATGATGCACATAAATCACATCAGCGAACCATTAGGTACCACAATGACTGCCTTTAAGATCATTCTTAGTAACACTATCGTAAACTAAATGGGTCTGGTTCTCACGGCACACACACGGCATATTAAACTTAATCTTTTTTTCCAGTTAGACATCAACTGCAGCTCACACTGATGAATATAGCTGACAGCTTAAAAGGGAGGATAGTTGATAACGCCAAAATAGTTGTTAATCTGTGGTCTACCACAATTGTTTGATGTGCTTTGCAGTAGGTACAAGTATAAAGTATAAATGAGACAGTATCAATGCAATTAGCTCTTTATATTACCTAAGCAATTATGTTTAGTTGACCATCAATAGTGACCCCGACGGACAAGGCAGTCGTAACCATCGTAAACTTTTATTACTCGCTGCGACAACAATAGTTATATTATATTGTTTCGCGAGTACATATTTCAAGAATAACTATACTGATCGCTTTGTCAATATCCCTGTCAGAGCTAGTTACTCGCACAACTCATAAAGCTGGTAGGTTTTATTCTTGATTTTAAATTAATATTCTTGAGAGTTGTACCTGTACTATTGTTGCGGATATTGCCTCGATGGCGGTAGACAAATGGGGTAAGTCAGACAACAGGTTTCCTTGTTTTATCACAAGTGTCGTCTCCCCTCGTGCATCGAGAGCTAGACGAGGAGGTGCCAGGAATTGTTTCGGGAACGTATGGGGCGGTTAAGCAGGCTGTGATGCCTGCCGCCGCGCTATTGTAAGAGTTAACAAGTTGGTCTGTAAGCGTTATCGCTGCTAATTTCTCGGGGGAAATTCCGTTTTAATTCCAAGAGAAGGGTTTGCCGACAAGCTAAATACACCATTTAACTTTATGATGTATGTATACACATACACACACATAGGGAGATTAGGAAATACCTATGAAATCCATTTCCCACCAAAAACAACCAGTGAAATGAGTAAATCGATTGTGAGAGGTGTTGTATTGGCGAGCACACAAAATGCTGAGGTTGGACACGGAGCTTGCTCCGACACAATAGGATTTGTTCTCGACATGATGGAATGCGGCCAAAGTTACAGCGTATTATTCCGTTGTATTTCCCAAAAAAACACGTACTTATCCCAAAAATTCCCCAACGAAGTCGTTAGGCATTAAGATAAAATACGTATTTCTTTGTCAAGATAACATATGACCTGCGGCGTGACCCATTAATGATATCTAATGATACATTTTTTTAACTACGAATTCACCATTCATAATTAAATATAACGGTCTTTGTTTCATTACAGAACTTATAAAACGAAATAGACATTATCATGGTAAAATATACTTTATTTGTTGTTTAGCATTAAATGTGGCGGCGTGACGCATTTGATAGACTGCATCTGTGGGACTGTGGAGCAATATATCACTAGTTGATCAAATAAAAGAATGGTGCGTCCGGATTTGTGTCGGACCAAATAGGTCGTGTCAAATTCCAATTGAACTTATTAAATTAAATTTACTTCATATGTCGCAAGTCTGATGATGAATAATTTTTTTGACACCACTGCACGGATTTCTATTTCCGTATTAACTACCTACCTACAACTATATTCGGAGAAAAATATTGGTAAAAATAGAGAAAAGGCATCCAATAATATACTTATCAAACGGTCTGTCTTTGAAGTAGAAGGGAAAGAAAAGGCAAACAGAAACAGACACTTTTCCACCTGCAGCGTATTGTATTGATTGCTTTAGGCGCCTCTCAGTCCGCGTTCACTGCCCACTTCGCTCCACCCACTATATTATTGCTTGCGCTCTTGCCAATTCCTTGACATTGGCAATGGGAAACTATAAGACTTGTATGATTATATTTGACAAGTTCAATGACTCCTAATCGTAACTTAACATGTTTTTAACCCCCGACGAAAAGGAGGGGTGTTATAAGTTTGACCTGTGTATCTGTGTGTCTGTGTATCTGTGTATCTGTCTGTGGCATCATAGATTTCGACGCGGGATTTTTAATCGAAAGCTGATTAATCGAGATGGTTCTTAGCTAAGTTTCATTAAGATAGGTTCAGCCGTTTTTGAAAATGTTAACTTTGAAATGGTACAATGTAGGGAGTTTTCCAACTTTTCTATATAAACACAAACTTAAATATGCGTGACAAAAGCGTAGCTGAATGTGTTATTAATTATTAATAGAGTTAAGTTAAATATATGTAGCTAAGTATTATTTTGCAATGCCCTTGCAGGGTGCATGTTTGAATCACAACATCATGTAATTTTACAACATGTAAGCAATAAACCATTTGAATTTGAATTTGAATTTCTAAGTTGGTTAGGTTATCTGGCCCCTATTTCACGAACTTTACAAGTGTCAGTTTTCAATGACAATTCGGTGTCAGCTGCTGAGTTGAACAGCTTTTGTTTTAGCGCGCGCGCTTCATATTCTCAAAGAAATGTAATTCGAATTGTCATATAAAGCTGACAAATGTAAAGATAGTGAAATAGGGGTCTGCTGGTATCTGACAATCCCGTTTCACGTATGTAAGTACTTAGGCACATAAATAAGTGTAAGTACCTACTTACAAAAATATCTGATTTTTTTTCCTTGAAAATAATGTACTTTGATACAAGAAGCAAACAAGAAGTCAAAAGTAAAGTATAAAGTGACCAATTTTGAGAAAAAAAAACAATAGGTATCGATATGACTTTAGGTATGATACCTGCTTTGTTATTTATAAAATTATTTTATCTGTTTATTTGTCTTGGTCTGTAGGTATCCAGTGTCTATTGGTTATCGCACTTATAAAATAATATATTGATTACATGATTTTATGAGGGATATCGCGAGTTAAAAATCCGCTAGTATCGCTATTGTCGAGTGAGGTCTATCCGTCATTCTCCACCAATGACAGACAAGCTACTCGCCTATGATTGGTGGAGATAGACAGATAGACCTCACTCGAAACTAGCGAAATAAATATGTTTAACAGTGCAAACACAGTACAAAGTATCAAATAAATAAATAAAATGTGAAAAATATTTTACGCAGCAATATTTTCTATGAGGGATTGAGATAAAATCAATTTCTACTGGTGCCAAGGTGGTACAAGGAGATGATGGCAAAATAGCTGTATGTACGAAAACGAAATCGAATTTGAGTTTGAACGTGATCGACATCACCTCAGGGTTTCAGGCACTTCAGCTAGCAGCAGTGACACGTTCTCAAATATGTAGTATATTTTTATCTAACCTTCTATATGTAGCATATCTACCTAACCTGTTAAATAAACACTGAAATTGAAAACCAAGAGACACATAGAGCGCTGATTCTTCATATCAAAGTATAAATGTACATTTCAAAGGGTAAATTCTAAAGATTAAGCTTTTTGTCTTTTTGTTGCAGATAATCAAAATGAAAAATAGGAACAGAATCTGCGAAGGATGGTGGGCAGTGGCAATAATGGCGATGGCAGTGCCAGCGCTGGCGGATTCCGGTGTGGGACTGTTCAAGACACAATTTAATTCAGTCACCACTTCGAGCACGCTCAAATGGACTTATCTAAAGAAAGAAGATATGGCTAATTATGTAGTTGGAGCTGATTCAGAACAAGGTATTTATAAAAAAAATTAAACAATACAATAAATAACACAGCTCTACAAAAACTTGTCTTTTAGGGTTCTGTACTTGAAAAAGTAAAACGGAACTCTTATAGAATCACTGTGTTGCCAGTCTGTCTGTCAATACCCTTGTTCTCTGCAACGCGTGTAGGTAGCAAGCTGAAATTAACCAAATACTCAAGCCTGCAATCCCTTGAAGCCGTAAAAAAATCAAATTTCTAAGTCAATATAATAAAAAAATACAGTCATTAAAAAATGTGTTTCCATACAAATTGCCGTGGAATCAAAACCTACAGGGTATTTCCAGATGTCCTAGAAACTTTAAATTTGGTATAAAGGTAGCTCTTATAGCACAATCAATGAAATAAATCTGAAAATCTTATATTTGGATGTCAGTATTATGTAAGTGAGCAATATAAAATGACCAGTTAAATGTTAACCGTTTCATAAACTGCTGGGATTCCATTACTTAAAACCATTTTTATATTAAGGGCAAGATAACTAGGTAAAGGGTATACGGAAAGAACATGTCTAGTCACTTTTTTTAGTAGAGCACTTAATAGTCTATAAGTTACCACTCAGTTACACTCAAATATTTATGTAAGTTGTCTTTTTAGTCATTTAAAAAAAAGATGTATACGAAAATTACATGAATAATTACATCATTTCGTACTTTCAAGTCGCGATAACTTAAAAAGTTGCTAAGGTGACTAGACATGTTCTTTCCGTGTAAGTACCCTTCATTTCAAGTACTGTTGACCATTGTAATCAATAATCATTGAACTAATTTTATTTTAGTAGATTTGTACTCAATTAAATGTATTTGTTGCAGGACCAATATATTTGTGTAGAGCGCGTCACGACGGTGACATGTTGCTCGGACAGCTTAGGCCCGAATATACAACTTGCGCCGTGTCTGGGACCAAGACTTATGAATCTTTCGAGGTGCTTGAAAATATTGAAAATGCGTCATTGATCATTTGGAAACCTTGGGTGAAGTTTGACTCTAAGCCCAATGGCGCGGTGGTGGTGGATTTGGCTGTTGATTCCGTTTTTATTGGCCGTAAAAAAGCCGACAGCGGATTTACTCATAATATTGGAAGAATATCTTATGACAGTAATATTGGTCACTTAATTACGTTCGATGACAAAAACAATGAGTTAACAGCTGATAATGGTGATATCCTGATTGAAATTGAGCCCGTAAGTTACAAATTACAGAATGTTGTATTAGAAGAAAGTACGCTGCATTCTAGACAAACGGATCCAGTGATATTCCAAGAATTGGTCCTTGAAAATAAGGAAGAAGCAGCTGCCACAGTCACCATGGAAGTAGAATACAAATTCAACTACACGGTATCTTGGGGGCATGGCCATGGTATCTCCACAGGCTTAGACACAGATATTGAAATGGCCGATGGGTCAGTATTTCCCCGCATTCGTTGGGCTAATCCGCTCAAAGAAGAAAGAAAAGAATTATATAAATTAGAAAAATATTTGCTTCCGGGAACGGCTTGCAATGTGACATTCAGGGGAAATTACACAGACCGGGATGTGCAATATACTGCTAAGCTAATCACTTCTTATAAAGACAACCTTTCACGCTCAAGGGAGATACATGGAGAACGCATCGAAAACACAGTGGAAGTTGAAGCGATTTATGGTGAAATTTTCTTCATCGGTAATAACAGTTTAGTGCCCACAACTACAACAACAACCACAACTACAACCACCACTACGACGCCTCTACCGCCAAAAACTGTCCCACCATCTCCGGAAGAAAACAATATTGCTAGTGAAATAAAGAAACCTGGCCATCCGGAAGAGGTAAACAATAAAGACAACATGTTAGGCGACAGCAGTGAAGCTCTGGCAAAGACGCCACCGGTCAAGGAAGACATCACAGCTGCGTCCGTCGGTGGACTGGGTAGCAAACCCAACGATGCAAACACCAGAGTATTTGTACTTAGCCTTCTCATTATAACTCCAATGTTTGCGCTCCTGCTTTAAGCAACCAAAATAATAGTATTCCTGTAAATAATATTTCGTTGTCCATAAGTGAAATATTTTTGTCTTACAATCAAGCTTGATGCTATTGTTTTTATAACAGAACATGAAAGTTTAATGGTAACATCTCGTGAAGATTTCTTGACATTCCCGTTGTGTGATTCATTCCATGTAAAATAAGACGCCAAAATAAATCACACGACTGTAAATATTATATTGTACATAGTTATCGAATATAAATCGACGTCGCCGAGCGACAACATACTTAGAAAGATTGTCAAAAGCTGTAGTCGAATGAGTTATCTGGCATTGTAGATAGGCAGAATGAATGATGCAGTACAACCATACTGTTGTTACCAATGACAATTTGTATTAATGCCGAGCAGAAACTATTTAAAACACTTATCGGTTTTCAAAAATATAATGCAGATTTTGAGAACCAACATTTAAAAAATACAAATCAATAACGCAAAATGGAAAGCACAGCTTATGAAGGAGTTTTCATGAAAAACTTAAAAATACATTAAAATGTCCTTTTAATATTATTACTCAATCAGTACGGAATAAATAATAATACACTGCTAACTTCGGGATTTCATATTCCAATTATGTAGTGTGTTTTGTAGTTCAAATTTATGCAAAGATAAGGATATATAAATCTGTATTTTTCTATTTTATCCATTAATACAAATATAAAGTGTAAAATAATTGAGTTATTTTTATAGTAAGTACCCGTGAAGCATTACACGATTTTGGCTAATACATACAGTATAGTTGCAAAATCATAGTGACTAAATTTCAGCCTTTGCAATGGTTAGTCTTCTTGCTTTAGATGGAGCGTTTAATGCATTTGCTAGAAGGCATTACAAGTATTTTGACCTAGATTCTGAAGAAAAAACACTTTTCATCTAGACCAGATAAGAGGTTTGATCCATTATTACTAGAATGAAAGCGAAGTTATGGTTAATAATAAACCAAGCATACATTGTAGAGCATCCCATTGTTTAATGATTATTCCATATTCTTAATTGTTTTTTTTTAGTTATATAAGTTACAAGAGTTTAAATCCAGAATTAAGAGATATTATTATTTTTAAAGTTTTAATTGTAAATGGTATTTAATTTATTCGTTCTCACAACGTATTTAATGTTTTAACTTCGTGAAACGCAAACTACATTAAGGTTTTGAAATGAGATGAGACTTTGTTGCATTGCCAAAGTTGAATTACACTAACATAGATTGTACCACTACTTACTCTATCTGAATCATAATTGTTGTCACGATGATCCCTCCGGTTTGTCTTACGAATTTTCCTTTAAATTTGAATATTTCGGTCAACATACGATTAAAATGCTTATCGGTGTTTTGGTAAAGTGTATAGAAAGTGAACGATATTTTTGTATGGGTATGTAATATCGATGGTGAGTGTTCGCCTTTAGGATAACTTCCCTAGCGTCAGTAACCGATTCGATTGCTAAACAAGTGTTTCAGTATTTTATTAAAAATGATTGTTTAAGCCTTTATACCTATCATTTAATTTTATAATCATAGTGAAGCTGTTTTTTTCGTACTTTACGTAGATAAATGTCCCACCTAGTGTACCATTAATCATGTAAGATTTTTAGTATATCTAATGCTGGATATATTTCTTGGAGTATTTATGTAGTTCTAAATAAATACTGCAAGATTTATAACAAGAATACAAGAAATTGTTATTATAATTGTAAGATTCCCGTTCCATTTTAGTGCTTTTGTCTGGGTAGGTACTTTTATATTATCTGTCATTGTTGTTATATTATTAATGTTTAACCTGATTTGATGTAGATTGCTACAGAAAATACCAGATAGATTAGGTGTTTCACAACGGCCTTTGTATGTTCAACGTCTATTTTCAAGGCTTCTCTTGTTCTTTAGATAGAGAATCTCTCCGGTATTAGCGATAAGTGTATGTCATGTCATGAAAATACTTTGAGACTGTCTCATAGTTAGGTCTCGATCAATGAATCTCTTTGACACGCCAACACTGTTTTGCGAAGCATAATTGTGATGTTCCATGTAAGTTTTATTTGTTTAAACTTATTAAAGTGTAATTAATATAATTCGTATTCTTATTTCTGCGACCATGTATTAGTGCTCCTAACGTCACCTTCACCTTTGCATTTGTAACAGGCAAGCTACCGAAAACTTACTACCAAGACATCTTAACTGTATATTGAGTACCTAAGAAATTTTGGATTGTTCCGACCCATTCTTACTGGGCATGTACATAATTTGCAAAGAAAATAGAAAATAATCGTAGCCTAGGGGCATACATATTTGAAATGGTCGTAAAACAGGTGATGCAGGGGAGGGGGAAGCAAAGAGAAGAGCGTACACGTATGCATGTATAAGTACCGTTCTTCAAAACTCAGCGGCATCCCTCCAGTTGGGGAGGACTTTCGCTCAATTTATTGCCGTAGTATTATGGACCAGGCGGGCGGTGGGTCCCGCATTATATCGTGCGTAAGGGAAACATGAAAGTCTGAATATTAAAAAGTTAGTACTATTAAGCAGATAAAACCATTTTTTTATTAGGGTTCCTTACCTAAACAATACCAGCAAAACTACTGCCGGTATGTTCGCCCGTTATTCCGTTCGTTCACCGATCAGAGGGTTAATTCTTTATAATCGCAATGAAAAAAAAATTAAAATATAAGTAAATAAAATATCATATTGGGTCCCCATACAAGAAACTTAAAAAAAAGTAGTGTTAAATACTTTAGGTACTCGTACTTAGCCGGTCTTTTCATGCGTGATTTGATTATGTTATAGTTTATTTTTAATCTATGGCTCGCCTCTAACTCCTGTTTGACGTCTTGTCTTGTCACTCTACAAGTCTCTTCATGGGACACTTTGAAGCACGAGCTTTAATGAATGCTAATTAGCTACATAGAAGACGTCTTCAAATATCTAAGATACGAAAATATAAAAACATTTCATCAGACAGGCCGCTTTTAAATAGTCTAATATTAATTAAATGACATCAACTACATTTTATTAGTTGTTAAGTAACTTTTTATGCATCTTGCTACAAAAAAAAGAAGGTCGACATGACATGCTGCGATTTCTTGAATCTACTTACCTATTAAATTCAGTTTTATACCCAATACATAGTAGGCACGCTTGCAATTACGTAGAAATTTTGGCACTGAAAACGGCACAGAAAGTTCAGGGTGCCTGCTGGCATTTTGATAGCCTTTAGGGTTATTCATTCATCGTGCTATAAAAAAGACCATTTCGAAGCCATTACATCAACCAATGGTCGGCACAACACGGTAGCTTAAAATATAACCACCATACTATAACCTAGTACTAAACTAGTTAATAGTATATTTTTCTTTGTAAAAGAACAGCCTTAAGCAATATACACTTTGTAAAGTTTTAGAAAGAGTTTTACAGATATATTTACAAAATTTACTTTTCATGATATTTTATCATTGATATATAAAAATTGACAGATACACCACAGCTTCACCGCGCGCGGACAACCAATTATAGGTGATTAGGTGATTCGGTGACTTAGTATCCCTTGATTTTTGACATTATGTCAGTCTAATGACAGCTAATGAGTGAGGACCGCATTTTGTCAGCGCTGAACAGATGCGTGGCCTATCTTTGATGTTTTATACATCGATGTATTTTACCCAATAGAAACCCTAACTCCCTAAATAAATCACGGGGCGACATTTGGTTACAACGACTCTTGACTCCGATTACATTTAACGTAAGGAGGAAAACTCTCAAAGTGGAAAAAAATCGAACAAGGCCTTTGCTGAAAACATGATTCATAGCATATTAAATAAAGGCTAATTTTAGTAGGTAGGTACTGCAGAAGGAACTAGATAGAAAAAGGTAATGTATAAATTATTATACACAAGAAATGCAATAATTACCAAAACCATTAAATGAATCCCGAGAGCTGAGAGCCCATGAAACAGCCAGGGAATACTTTCATCCGGAAAAGTTCTTTGCACCTTCATTAAACCACTTAATTAAGATCGCACTAAAATACTCGTAGCTACAGCTTTGTAAGCATTTAAATTTAATTCCACTGCTACTGTCTTAGGAAATTAATGTCGAGCTATATTAACAACATTTTATTTCCAAAGGTTTAAAAAATAAGGATTTATGTAGTAAATTGTCATTCCTGAGTGTTGCAGTCAATCGTGCATTGTTTACCACTTTAGTAGATCATATTATAACGGTTCATATATGGTTCATACGGTTAATTAGAGGGAAGTCAAGAGCAGATGTTACTCAAAATTTACAAGAGCCCGAGGTAACTGAAGTTTTTTTATCCTAAACGCATATGATACCCCATCGGGCTGAAAGACGGATCGTGCTGTCGCCTCAGTAAATAGCAAGTGTACTGTCTGTCTAGCCCGCGGTGCATTCAAGTCCTTTGAAGCATCTCAAAGAAGAGCTGCAGGCGCCTTAATTATTCAAAGCCGTCAGGGGCTGCAAGGAAACAGTGCGGAGCGCAGCGAGCGCCCTGAACCCTAAACGGTTCTGCTTTGTATAAACGGCACGGCCATACAGTATGGGTCTGTTGGTTGAGGGAAATTCGTGTAATTTAAACTAATAAACATTATTACAATAAAAAAAAGCAAAACCACCTTTAAAAAAAAATTGCTTTCTATTAAAAACTAGCGTCCGAATGAGCTAAATCGTTTGGGAACTACGATGCGATGCCACAGATAGATCCACACATACAAACGGTACATTTCTATCACCAATTTGTTTTGAACCGGGAGTTAAAAACATGGTAAACAATGAATGATTGTTATGTTGAGCTGAGCTGGAGGCCGTAACTACTGCGGTGCCCAGGCGCAGACCCTGACTTGGCGCAGAAATGACCAGACTGGGACCAAGGAAGAGCGCACTTTTTAACCGACTATAAAAAAAGGAGGAGGTTCTACGTTCCACTGTATGTTTTTTTTTTTATGTACATCGATTACTTCGTAATTGTAGACCGATTTTCAATTTTTTTTTTATTTGAAAGGGTATACTCCTGAGGTGGTCCCATTGTCACCAAGTCATGATCTGATGATGGGATCTCAGGGAAATCGAGGGCAGCCCTCAAATTTTATAGGCACGTACTATGTGTTTCATATATTTTCTAAGGTTATTCAAGTATTTGCGTCTGGTAGTCATCATCTCATGATGATGAGCTGATGATGGAAGGTACAACTCCTTAGCGGTTAGGAGTTGGAGGATAATCCCGAAAATGTTAAATTATTATTCGAAAGGGTATACTCCTGAGGTGGTCCCACTGTCACCAAGTCATGATCTGATGATGAGATCTCAGGGAAATCGAGGGCAACCCTCAAATTTTACAGGCACGTACTATGTGTTTCATATATTTTCTAAGGTTATTCAAGTCTGCGTCTGGTAGTCATCATCTCATGATGATGAGCTGATGATGAGAGGTACAACTCCTTAGCGGTTAGGAGTTGGAGGATAATTCTGAAAATGTTAAATCAACGTAAAATTGTGAAATAAAAATCTTTTAACAAAAAAGTAAAACCGCCTTCAAAAAAAACCTTAGAAAAAAAAAGTAAAATAATCCTCT
This sequence comes from Clepsis dumicolana, assembly GCA_963691665.1. Classification (NCBI taxonomy): domain Eukaryota; kingdom Metazoa; phylum Arthropoda; class Insecta; order Lepidoptera; family Tortricidae; genus Clepsis; species Clepsis dumicolana. Next base: position 5,295,382 of record OY829507.1, on the reverse strand, counting down.
AAAATAATGATAAATAAATAAAATAAAATAAAATGCGTTTATTTCGGACAACAGAAACTAAAGCCTAAAGTTTTATCGCCTAGCACTAAGCAGCAGAAATATGAAGTCGGTGCTACATTCAAAGAATATTCCGCTCGCACCGCACCGACTTTTTGAAGGCGGTTTTACTTTTTTAAGTATCTATACCAATTATACATATTATTTTCAATTAAGTACCTATAGCTACTTAACTTACCTATCAACTATTTTCGCTATTTAGCAAAAATGTCGTGGGCATGAAAGGGCTAACAATAAGTAATCTATGCCACAGTATGAATTAGTTAGTAACACAATAAATAAAGTTAAATAAAAACCGCTAATGCGAAAAATCCATCTTTCCGCATGATACACAGCCACAAAAAGTACCACTTTTTGAGTAACTGTATTATTCATAAATTCATTACTTCACAGTTATTGACATTGCACTTTATCAAAAAACTTTGATATTGACAATTAATCCTAAACAGTCAAAGCACCTTTTTTTTTAAATGACAATGGACTAACGGAAATAAAACCCGACTGCAAAAATGGGAAGAAACAGCTTAAACTTGTACCTAAGTATAAATATCTAAAAAAAAAATGTTTGTGTTCAGAAGTAACGTGTAACCCATAGCCATTTTGCCAGAGGAACGAGATATTTTGGAGGTGAAGTTAGATTGTTTATTTTTGTTTTTATGATGACATTTATTATGAACAGTTATTTTAGTTTCTTAGTGTTATTTAGTGCTGTGTAATTGTACGGTGTTTGACTCAAATCAACTTACATTTATGCCAAAATTTGGGCAAAAGCCATTGAGAAAATTAGTTTATTTCCTCGAATTGTTAGAGAAAAAAATACAAAGATACAAGAATACAAGAAAGTATACAAGATGCGACCGGAACAGGGATTGCCTGACTCGTATTATAAGATTAAACCGGCATAGTGATACTTACTCGGCCTCGAGCCCAATAGTCCAGTTACCATTTTCTTCGCTACCTCTGCAGTAAAATGCAGTAAGTCGCGAGCAAAAAGTAGTAGGTAATCTGTCCATGTATGTGTAATAATAAGAAGCGAATTGCCGATAGCGTACAAAATGTCAGGAGAAATGTTTAAAAAAGACAAAAAGATTTTTGGGCTCGTCCGGGATTTGAACCCGGGACCTCTCGCACCCTAAGCGAAAATCATACCCCTAGACCAACGAGCCGATTGGAAACATTGATTTTCATCAATGGTAAAAAAAAAAAAGTGTGCGGTAAGCGCCATCTATTGAGGAATAGCGGAACTAATGGTCAATACTTCACGTCGGTCTGTTCAGTTTAGTAATTTATGAGCAGTGTACAAAGTACACCGCGGTAATTTTCAATGATAACATCCTGTCTATTCAACTACGTGTTTGAAATAAATGGTAGTTAACGTTCGATTGCTATAAGCTATAACTTTCTCGCCTAATGCCTTATTTGTAACTGTTATGTGGCAAGCAATGCTGGTAATTACGCACTTTATGGTGGATGACTATTTAGCTGAGCCTAAACAGGACTGTTATTACCATATAGCATATTTTGCAATAAATAGCTTTAATTTCCCTTTAGCTTGAGGTTCCCATATCATATCAAAGGCTTGCTACCACACGGTGACGTAGTGTTAACGGAACGTAATTCAGACTAAGTAGTTGCTCTTCTGAGGCCCGAGAACGAATATTCGAATCCTGCGTAACGTAATCGAGTAGTAGTGAGCGTATTTGAAACTAAAATTCTGTATGAAGTTTCTCGATTTCGATACGATCTCTGAGTTCACACAATGTGTTTTTGCCAATATTTGACCATTATTTTTTGCTAAGGACATGGAATAAGCAAATGTTCTATTGCTCAAATCCGAGAGCGGTATATGTATACGTTGCTAACTGGCTACTACCAAAACAACTGAAGTGTCATACTGTAGTTAGTCGTAGACAGAAAAATGCATGGAGCCGATTTAAATTGCAATTGGCGTTGCAATTGGTGCATCTCCCTCACACCTCCAGGCACTTCGCAATAACGCACCACTATTTAGCACAGACGTCACGTCTCGTGCAGCAATCACGTGGCACGCGCTGTGTCAGTGGGCCGGGGACGTGGGAGCGCCTCTCCCGGGGAACTAGCGGCTGACGCCATTGTTTGAACCCCATCGAGATGCGTTACTGTTACGCTGTGCTGTTATTGAATTCGCTTTGACGTTACTTAAAGAACACGGTATTCTACAGTTACTACCAGAATACGTAAACGCAGCCAGCGTTTGGGACGAAAATTTATAATAGTGAGGATAACATGCAGTAGCACTAAAAAAGTGTTTGTTAGTTTGATACGAGATTACCATATTAGCACAATGTCTTCTATGTATTGTCAAGTATTGTATTGTAGGACCAAGGTAATTTAGTATATAGCGGGTAGTATCAGGATACTTCATCAAAAAGCGGGCTCGTCCGGGATTTGAACCCGGGACCTCTCGCACCCAAAGCGAGAATCATACCCCTAGACCAACGAGCCACACTTCGAATTAGTGAATATCGCCATTCTGGCCGGCCTCCGTGACGACGCGATAACAAGCCTTCGGTGAAAGGCCCATCATGCTTATTTTCCACGGTAGGTACATGTATTACCAGTGGTATTACCGAGCAGTCGAACCGGCGAATCCGGAGCCAGCACACGCACATGCACTTACAGCAACTTTACATACTACACTATAGTTATCAAGGTAAAACAGAACTTGGAATCCATTTGCATATTACGACTATTACGCGTAAATAAGTACTGGCTAGTCAAACAGCACTAAAAAATATAAAACATATCTTGACTTGTGACTTGTTATGAAAATTAATAACAAAGTATCGCTACTCAACTCACAATGGAAGATTTAAATAGTGATACCTTCTGAAGATTCAGGTATGGTAGATATTTGGGCGGCTGAACAAGGCGAACTTAAGGTCACTAGACTGTGTAGCTACGAAAAGCTGACTTTCCTGAACTTAGGTGTTTTTAAAATTAAATTACTGACCTGAGTGAAATATCAAACTTTCAAACTATTAAAATCATATAGAACAAATATTTCCAGTGGGTCGAGGTAAAACAATATAGCGCTGACATCAGAAATCGTGTAATGTTAGGAAGGATACCTTGAGACTTCTATTTACATTATTGCCTAGGTACGTGGGATGCTGTGCCGTGCCGCAGTAATAGCTCCAGTTCTGGAGGTCCTTAGGTCTATGCACTATGTAGGCACTATGTTATTGATGATGATGTCTTTTATTAAGGTACCAAGTGGCCGCTCGCTCACATTACACCGAACACGCATACGTGCATAGCAATGTGACGTGGGCGGTAGAGCAGAGATGAAAACTGGTAGGTACTAGAACTAAACATAAGGAATGCCTTCTATTCAGTCAGAATTAGACAGACAATGAATCCTCTAAAGAAAGAAAGAAAGAAATGTTTAAGTATTGCTACAAAAATAAAAATTATACAACAAAACAAAACATAACATGCGTATGTGTGTCTGTGTGCATGAATCTGTCTGTGGCATCATAGCTCCCAAACGGATGAACCGATTTTGATGCGTTTTTTTTTGTTTGAAAGCTGAAGTGGTCTATAATGGTTCTTAGCTATAATTTATGAAGTTCTGTTCAGGTGTTTGAAGATTATCAGGTCATTTTCTAGTTGACGAGGGATCTCACTAACTTCCGCACGTCTGTTTGATTTGAAATTTGGTGTACTGTTACTACGGTGGTATTTCCATAGTAACCTTAACCTGATGCTCATCCCAACCTAACTCTTCAGCAACTTACAGCAGATAATACAGCGTATTTGGGCTCATTACGGGAATGGTCTCGAATGCGTAGTTGTTAAACAGGTTGGGCCAATAATAATAATTAAAATATTAAATAAAAACCGGACAAGTGCAAGTCCGACTCGTGTGGAGAGGGTTCCGTACGTTAATTATCTAAATTCCAATTTCCCATGTTATTTTTAATACCATAGATTTCTTATAGATTTTCCTGTAATACTTAGGCAAAGAACTATTTGCATTTTTTTACAAAGTTTTTGGCCTTTTAGTTTCGGAGTTAAGGGGCGGGAGGAACCGTCTTTAAAAAGTATGAAATAAAATATGTTGATTGGCCCTTAATCAAATACTTACAACATATATAAAAATTTAAGGGAGAACTAAGTACCAATTAAAGTACCCAAAAGAGCATAAAACAGGCTATGTTTATAACATATCTTGATACAAATGCGATGTCAATCTCAAAAATTACATCACCGCAGGACGAGTAGGCAGCGTCACACTCACGTGGGCGCAAGGTGACTTGGAATCAAGATACATCACAGCTTTTGACACGTTTATAAGGTGAATAGATGGATGTCGTGACAATATAACACACACTTCTGAGACAGTCAACGTTGGATTTTACGACCAAAAGATGAACATTCGAGAATAATTTCAATTAATAATAAGAAAATATAATAATAAAGACTACGTAATTATTACAAGAGCCGAATTTCTCATAAAAATAGCTGTCGAAATTTGCAATGTGTGCTTAAGTTTATAATTTTGTATTTATACGTATTAATGTAGATCGCTGGTGAAGATCGCGGGATCGCGGTGGATGCGGAAAGCACAAGACCGCGGTCTGAGTGAAGAGCTTTGGGGGAGGCCTATGTCCAGTAGTGGACGTCTTTCGCTGACATGATGATGATGATGATGTGATGACGCATTAATGAGTATAGGTATTGCTTACTTACACTCTAATTTTTAATTCCCTGAAATTCTGACGTTTCTTGGTATTAGCAGTAAAAAATAAACGGTCCTAACATTGTTGTACGAAAAGCAAAGAAAAACGAATGTAGGTAGAACATCAATGTTGTATGAACTAAAAAACAATTACTCACCCGCGACCACTAATGACAAATAGTTATATCTGTGCGGCAAATGTATGTTTCCATGCAACACCTCCGCCTCCACTGCTACACGAAACAACACATGCCACACAGACCCAACTATCACCACCACCACTATGGCACACAACAAAGGCCTTTGTTACGACTTGGTTCTAATTTTAATAATGTGTCATAGTAATAATGAGAACATGACTTCTCTTTTTACCGTACTCGGTTAAAAATAACGGGGGACTCCAGCAAAAATGAGCACTTCAAAGGTAAATATTTCGCAAACGAATAACTTTATCGAAAAATGATCTTCGAGCACCAATAATATTTTTAAAAGACCTATTCAACGATACCCCATACTACGGGGTGGGCGAGAGATATAAAAAATCATCCCCACTTTACGTGTACTTAGGGGAGGCACCCCAAAAAAATTTTTTTTAAGATTTTATCCCAGCACTTTTTTGGCCTAATTAATACGTTATCTATGCAAAATTACAGCTTTCTAGTATCAATAGTCTCTGAGCTATGCCGCGGACAGACAGACAGATATGACGAAACTATAAGGGTTCTTTTTTGCCATTTTGGCTTCGGTACCCTAAAAATTAGAGTTTAAGTAACTAATAAGGTATGGTAGTTATGATATGCATCTCCTCGCGACATGCTTTCCAAAAAACATTTTTCTAATATAGCCGTATATCTTTCCTGGATGGAACATGTTGTGCTTTATTATTAGCAAACGTTTTTAAAAGGTTGAATACGAAACCAGCTGATTAATGAATAACCCCGCCCAAAGTCATAATATTTACGCTATTGTATTGTTTGCTATGTATAGTCTGTTGGGATTGTCCTTGTGACAAACACAAACAGATGACGATACATACAATGTCTCTGTTGACGTTAAATACCATGCTGAAATAAATTGACTTTGGGAAGGTTATTCAAATTATCGTGTATGATTGAATGTACGTATTTGGTGTTATTCCGCGTGGCACGTGGAAAAAATATAGCATAGCGGAAAAGTGCAATAGTCTAGGCCAATTTCATGCGCTCCAAGAGGTGACCTAATACAACGCTTCCTTAAAGCAATTGGGGTATTATCCAATGAAGCATACATAGACTGCAATTTTTCTAGATTACAATATAGCGCATAAACGAAGCATTGGTATAATATGAACAGATAATCTAAGTGACCAATGTCTTTTGAAAATTAAAATTATTTACCTACATTCAACGACTAGAATCATTCTATTAATTATTTTATTATCAACTGTAACACTTTAAAGCTACAGTACTGAACTGACCCAAGCATGCTAGCTAACTAATAATAGTACTTTTTGATATAAGTGCGAAAAGTGTGTCATTTTGCACGAGTTCCGAGGAGTCTAGGCCTGAGCCGAGTGAAAATGATACTTCCGCACGTGTACCAAACGACGTTTTTTAACGAGTTCGCCGGCGGTAAGCGGCTAGGCTGTAGCTGTTATAACAATAGAAATTCTATTGCGTCTGGCTTACCGCCGGTGAAAGCATGAATAGATTTGCGTTGAAATTACAATGAAACCATAGGCGGCGAGTCCGGCGCGAGCTTCCCTGTCCCCCTGCCGAGGCCGATTCCGCCGCCTTCCTCCACCATCGCTTTGGAAAAGTAAAAAGCACTAGTGTGAAAAATCCAACTTTCCGCACGATACGTAGCTATAAAAAGTACCACTTTTTGAGTAACTGTATTAAAAAATATGTTTTACTTTTTACACGACTGCCTAAAGAAAAAGAGTGTACTGTTTTTATTAGAAAGTTTTAGGATTGTCCCGTTTTCCCATCATCCACAATGGACGAATTTCATACTCCATTCACCTGACTTATATAAAGCGCCATCTTTGGTAATCCTAACGATACTATTAAGTTATCTTCTTGTCATAAATTATGTTACGTTCAACTACTCAGAAAGAGATGGCGCTGCAATTTTGTTGATACAACCCCACCTTAAATATTCTCGTATTATTACTAAACAAAACCTCTCCATCACCATCCAAAAATTACAAGCCGTGAGTTTTCACGCTTAATGCCAAATAAGTGAGAATGGGACGACTGAAATATTACTCCTCCATGCATGATAGCAAAACATTTGGAAGTCTATCAACTACTCGCCAATAGATGGCGCTGCTAATGAAAACATGTTAGAACAAACTCACCCATAACACCAAGCTGCTGAGGTGAAAGTGGCGCAGCATCTCCGCCTCCTGAGCCAATGGACCCTGACGCTACTGACAGCCGCTCACTGAACCCAAGCGGACTGCTGCGGCCGCCGCTACTCGCAAGTGAGCCCATTCCTGATCAAACAATTATATTTCATGTAATAGGTGTGTATACATATACTATATAATATGTTACTTTGTAATTCTCATGATCATGTGATTCGATCAATGCATCATCGTCGTTTATATGAATTGTGACATAGTGCTTTAGAATAGACACTCAAGAAACATGAAGTGAAATGGCACCATTAGGAACATTCAAACATGTGAAAGTATAGAGTTTCCTTACTTTAAGTTTGTTTTTAAAACAGTGTAGAAATTGTAACACGAGTTCCTATTCAAAGAAAGCTCCATATTCATATTATGAAGTTGCAGAGTACTTATGTGTTTCAACCTTGAAACAATGATAATGATGCGAGTTATTATAATTACCCTTATGGTTTTTGAATCAAATGAACCAAATCTGAAGAAATATTTTACCTCCATTTGGACTTCTCATTCTCGAGATCCTTTTGTTGATAGCTCTTTGTATACGGGGATTGAGGATGGGCTTAGCTCGCCTCCTTGCCAAATACCTCGACAGTATACCAACTACTACAGCACTTGTGCCCACTACTCCTAGGCTCCATAATACTACCTGCAAAATTGCATTAAATTCAGATTAACATCATTAACATACCTACTTCATTAAAACTTAATCTTAATTTTAGGTTAGCATATAATTGTAACAATCATAAGATTTTATGTCAATGTGTTTTGTTTTGATTCTAGTTGAATAATTGTTGATGACATGGACAAAAATTGGTATAGGAATATACCTACTTGTGATATGAACATTAGCCTTATCCACCGATATATAAACTTTTTTTACATCAATGGCCTTATCCCTTTCTATAGACACCTATAATGTCCAAGTATTAAGAAGCCAAAATTTCATACCAAACAATGTGCATGATAAGTATGATGTCTTATTAAAATTTACAATTTTAATAAGATTTGAATAGTACAGTGGCATATTTAATCTTGACACTTGCTGATAGCAAAAAGAATAATAAAAAGTCAGTGTTAAGCACACATTTTACGACACATTTTTATTTGGGATGTAGGTAAACAAGCTGATGATGATGGCGATTTTATTTTTATTGAACAAATAGGTACATTATGTAATAAGTAAAATAACATAACAGAAGTGACTTTTACGTAAGTTTTCTTAACTTGATAGAGAAAAGTGTGCTTAACTGAGCTAGACCTTGGATTATAGTTTACATGTGCTAATCAGTAATCCCTCATCATTTATCACCTAAAGTACCTAAGGCATGCAATTATTCAAGGGTATTCATATTATCACTTGCTCTGGAACAGTGTTATATTTAAAACAGCGTTTATGTATCTAAAAATAGGGACAAAATATGACCTTTGTTTATCAACAACGATGGAAAACTTATTCGAACTTAATCGTTGAAGTATAAGCAACAAACCTTTTGAGATGTTGTCAATTGTAAATCAGTTAACGATATCGCCTTACGACAGTGCTTCAGTTTATCCAGCAACGCACTTGCCTGTAACTGCATTTTTTTAAATATACTTTATTCAAAATAAATAAGGGAATAAAATTGCGGCCAAACTGTGATCGTATTAGGTTATCTGTCAAATACTATGACACCCCAAACAATATTTGCATTTACTTCGATGATTATTTTAAACTTTCATGTAATAGTTGCGTTACGGCACTAGAACCACATTCATGATGCATTCATGTACGAACGTTTATTTTGAAAAAAAAAAAACACATAATTAATTGAAACGGCGACGAGAAACTCAAAATTCCCGGTCTAAACCGACATAGATAAACAAACAATTCATTCATTTGCATGATTGGATCGCTTATAAAATAGTATAGGTAAACTCCTAAATAAGAACTAAAACGTAGGTACCAACATTAATCACGCAAATATAAATAATCAAATTTCAGATCGTAGTAATATTTAGCAGTAACCGTAATAAAGATAGTGTATAATACAAGAAATTAACGTGACAGTGCCCAGCAAATAAAGAATTCAAGTGAAAACTCGTATTCCCTCTGTTTATGACCCCAAGTACCCGCCGGCTGCTGCTGGCCGTAGCTCGCCGTAAAGTACACGTAAAGTACATGTAAAGTACGCTATCGCTTTATTGAAGGCATGAGCGAGCAGCTGACAGGACGTAACTAGGTCAGACTGACAACTCTGACAGTGACAAAATACATCAGACGTGGCTGTATGGACTCAGTTTCCTTTGCCTGTTCCTTATGGGATGAATTAAAAAAAACAGGAAAAGACAAAAATACATTAAAGAGGGTGCTTGGCGGGAAATTTGTAGGTGATTTCGACACCGATCACCGATTCGTTATTACATGGAGACAGCAGAAAAATAACCTCTCCGTTCCACCGACGCGATATCGGGTCGGCCGGTTTTCCCCTTGTGAACAGTTTTACTGAAAACTCGTGGAAATTATAGGTTTTTGACATTTTGAGGTACTGGCAAAGAGGGTGTTTGGGGTCTGTGCTTAATGTTTTTTGGTAGATAGTAGTGTATTAACGTGACTGTCCCCAGAAAATAAAGAATTCCAATGAAAGCGCGTATTCCTACTGTTTATTACCCCCAAGTGTTCACCGGCCGTTGCTCACAGTAGCTCACTGTAAAGTATTTGTACACTTTTGGTATATTAATATTACTCTATGATATACATTATCGCTTTACTGAAGGCTTTACAGGACGTAACTAGGACGGACTGTGACCACTCTGACTGTGACGAGACTTTAACATACAGAAATTTACAAAACACATCAGACGTGGCTGTATGGACTCAGTTCCTTTGCCTATCCCTTATGGGATGAATTAAAAAAAAAAAAGAACAGATTAGAGAGACTAGTATAGTATCAGACTCACAGACTTGGGGGGGAATTTGGCGGGAAACCGATGAGAGTGGATCGTGTCGTTAATTGAATTTTAGTTTCTGTGCTTAATGTTGTTTGGTGGATAATAAAGATAGTGTATTATACAACAAATTGACGTGAAAGTGCCCAGCAAATGAAGAATTCAAGTGAAAACGCGTATTCCCTCTGTTTGTGACCCCCAAATATCCGCCGGCTGCTGCTCGCCATAGCTCACCGTAAAGTACACTGTCGCTTTACGGAAGGCATGAGCAGTTGACAGGACGTGACTAGAACAGACTGACACAACTCTGACGATGACAGGACTTTAATATACAGAAATTTACAAAACACATCAGACGTGGCGTATGGACTCAGTTCCTTTGCCTATCCCTTATGGGATGAATTAAAAAAAAAAGAGACTAGTGTCAAATGTCAATTTGGTATAATTCAGTGTTGTCGTTTTCTGTGTTAAATTCCAATTTATTCCTTTATATGTTTAATATTGCAAGGAAAACGGGGTCAAAACAAAAATAACTCACGAACGCAAATAAAGAAACTCCAAGGCCAAAATAGTTTCAAATAATGGAAGTTATTCATCATTCTTTAGGACAGCAAACACTGCGAAACACTATTGAAGACCTTCCTGATGAAGTGCTGGAATTTATTTTGGGTTTCTTACCTCCATATAAAGACCTACAGAATTGTAAAACAGTCTGCAAGAGATGGTACAATTGTGCAGAAAGTAAGTAGTATTTATCCCCATTACAATATGTTTTATAAGCACTTATCTATTGTCTACTCAGAGATTATGACAATTTAATTTTCTTGCAGATCTCCTGCGAAAAACTTCTATGAGGCTTGTGAAAGCTGTTGGAGAATTCAATATATTGTGGAAGAAAATTGCAGCCACTGATCTTCTACCAACTATAACACGAAGGTTTTCACATGCTGCATGTGTAATGGATAATAATATGTATATATTCGGTGGTTGTACTACCAATGCCACCTCATTTAATGATTTATGGCGGTTTGACTTGTCCAAAAGGCATTGGGTGAGGCCACTGGCCACAGGAACATACCCAGTCCCCAAGGCTTACACATCAATGGTTAGCTATAGGGACTGCCTGATAGTGTTTGGTGGTTGGACATATCCTTCACTTTCACAATATTATCAGAATGTTACTATGTTTAATGATATTCATTTCTATTGTATCAGCACTAATAAGTGGATCTTAGTCAATGCCACCAATAGCCCACCACCTATGGCAGGACATTCAGCTTGTATAAAGGATAATGAAATGGTTGTTTTTGGTGGTCTTGTGATGTCTGCTGCACAGAATTACCAAATACAATGCTCAAATGACATATGGGTCTTAGATCTCATTTCACTCAATTGGACAAAGCAAGCAACAACTAAACCGAGACCTTCACCGAGATATGCCCAGTCTCTTGTGCCCTTAGACTCTGACAAAGCCATGCTACTTGGAGGTGTTCAGACTCTACACAATCGCTTTGTGTACAGCGATTGCTGGATATTGACCATGAAAGGTCCTACATGGACATGGAAAGAGCTGGCAGTTAAAAACAAAGAGTGGGCTTCTGCTAACATCTGGTGTAACCCAGCTTGTAGAGTTGGTGACAAGATAGTCAGTTTGAGTAGAACGAGGCATGGATGGAACTGTGCTAAGCCTCTAGTGACATCAGCTGTGCGGTTATCATCACTCAGTAGGCCTGAAGGAGCTCCAGTGTCAGTAAGAGTGGAACAAAGCTTGCAAAGACCTCTAGACAGGGATCAAAATATTAATGGAAGAAGAGGTGTTTTTCCCAGACAAGTGTTAAACTCTTCAAGACAACAACAAAGTAATCAAAATAATGAACCAGTTGCAGGTCCCAGCAATGATCATGGATCACTGCCTGTGTTGAATGAGAATGCTAGTTCCGAAGGTTCTGCAGCTGGTCCAAGTTCAGACTCTAAGCAGTCAGGCAGTGCCTTAGAATTAGGTAGAAAAGAATCTATAATGAGAAGAAACAAAAACAAGGTAAGACATAAACACTCAAATAATAATTTGTTTTTTACTTTCGAATTGATTAGAAAGCTTATCCATAAGAAAAAGTATATAAATCCCATCTTTGACACCATATTATCATGCCCACTGTAACAATAGGAAACTTCCAAATAAGACAAGTTTTGGAGAAGATAATTCCAATAGGTGTATTTGATATTTTATTTAATCATTTTCAGAATAAAGCTATGAAAATAGTTCGCCAATTACAAGAAGCTAATAAATATAGGATGGCAGCTTTTGCTTGTGACAACAGCTTAAATGCTGCACCGCCAGAAAACGATCTTATCAATCAAAGGCAAATTGCTCATCTAGAGAACAGAAGGGAAGAGGATCCTCCAGTTGATAATCCAATACAAAGGCAACAACCAGCTGTTAAAAAGATTAAAAGAAACACATTAACTATGCATGTGCTGGATATATCTACGGTGTTAGATGGTAACTCATTTAATTATGTGTCTTGGTTGTGCCCACGCCTAGGGGAAACCACTGGCGCTCCAGAGGAACTTGTGATGTATTCTCTGGTCAGAGGAAATGGAGAACTTATTATGTTTGGAGGTGTTCATAATGATATCAGTATTTTAAATTACTCTCAGCATCAAAGTATGTATTCCAATTCTCTGCATTTCATAACAGCCCCAAGGGATATCATTTAAAATATATTGCTTCATAATGTTGACTGAACTATCTCAAAAAAATATATACCTAGTTGGCATGTATGAGAATTTTATTTTTATACTTATTGCAACATAGTAACTACAGATAGTAACCTATTTTTATATTGTGAGAGCAAACTCCGCATTTTTTAATAGGTTACGAATATTTTAATAATAAAAAGGCTTGAATTGATTGAATGAAATCTCAGAATACATAATAGAAGTCCTAAATGTCCTAAGTATCTATAAATTAAATCACATCATCGTATCAAATCTCTTCTTACAATGAATTCTAATGAATATTCTTTATAATGAATTAGAACAGATGGGATTTTACATTCAAAAATCTAATGTTATCAATCTATTTCAATGATGAAAGTCCAGGGGGACTCTGTCGTAGTGAAATAAATGGAACACTCCCATATATAACAACAGAACTCACACACATGTAACATGTCGGACTAAATTCCACTTACATATGTGAGTGATGTGTTTATTCCACTATTAAAATGATCAATAGTCACAAAAACATAGAATACCTAAGTATGTTATAATTATTCTCACAAACATACTAACACATCCATCATCCACTGTTTATTCTATTTATCCACTCATCCATGCTCAAATTAATTTACCTATACTTTTATATTTGCCTACGAAATTATACTTAAGCCAACAAGGGGAGACACATAGAAAACATTCCTCTAATTTTGGCCTTGAGTGTAACATATAGGTATTATGATATGGCCGTGTTTTATAAAGCTACAAGTCACAATTTACAAGCGGAAGTCTCGTTCTATCATCTTTTGTTAGAAAGAGACTTCTACTTGTAAATTGTAACTTGTACTCGTAGCTTTATAAAACACAGAAGAATTTCACTACCAAATTATTGTTTTACTTGTTTTACTTACATGAGTATGCCAAATTTTAAGCTGATGCCATTAACTGTTGAACAGTTCCCTCCTGCTGAGACAGTCCTGGCTGGACCAATTTCACTACCAGATTGTTGCATTGTCACTGGATTTAGATAAGTACGTATGCCAAATTTCAACGTTCTAGGTCATTTGAAAGTGGGCTAGGTTTATGATCAGTCAGCCGGTGATTAACATGCCGGTTTCAATAACCAATTGAGCTAAGTATATTTATGAAGGGATTCTAGTTAGTTGTAGGGGTCTTATAAACGAACTAAATTTCATGTGTTTATTTTAAATAGATTTTGAGTTATTAATTAAGTGGCTCCAAATGGTTCCAAATAATATAACCAGGGATCGGACGGAGTGGCGTCATTGCTCGCAATAATGTGAACATGACTCCAAAATTAATCAATCAATTAATTAATTTCGAAATTAGAATTGAATTTCTGGAGATAACAATTAACATGTGCTTTCATAAAATTATTAAGTAATAAAATTAGCAGTCAATATAAATCAGCGAAGGTTTCATATTGTGGAGGAGGAGGGTTTATGAGGTTTTGTATTACTATTATATATATAATGTATGTATTTTAATAAGAAAACTTCGTCATTAAAAATATCTACGACAACGACATCAATTGCGGATTTAATTAATATTTAATTATTTTAAAAGCATGTATTGTGTAGTTAAATTGTTATCTCCAGAATTCAAATCTAATTGCAATAAATTAATTAATTGATTAATTTTGGAATCATGTCCACATTATTGCGAGCAATGACGCTATTCCGTTCGATCCCTGAATATAACACACGGCTGCCGAGTGTCTTGACATAATAAATTTGCATTTGGAGTTTTTTTTTCATATTTGTGATTTAATTTTAACAATCATAAACCAACTTTTTGTATTTTATTTTTAGGTCTGGGTTCGAGCCCCAGTTCGAGAATTATTATTTCTGGTCTTTCTGTATTGTATGTTTCAGTTTGAAAACTGAAGAAATAAAATACAATCATATCTAAAAAAAATTAAACTTGAGAACCATTTGAGAACCCATTATATTAAGGCAAGCCTTTATGTAATAGCTATGAGTCTGATCATCCAAATTAAACAACTTGGAAGGTGACAGAGGCGCAAGAGGTGGCAGAACCAGGTGCAGGTGGGTCTCCACCTACACACTATAGGGACAGATTTAGAATCTGAATTTTGAAATTAGACAAGACCAGGTTATTTTTCTCATTGATAGTGAGAATCAGCGCTTTGCTCAAGTGAATTTGCTCTGGTTGCAACATAAAAAATATGGCAGGGCAGCCACATGACTTGTACATGCAAGTACCTAGTTACAAGATTAATATTACCTAGTTATTTAAGTGTTGGTTCTGTTTAATGTTGTAAAATCCAGTGGTTTTTGTTTTTAAAATTACAAAATGAAACAAGTTTGTCATGTAGCATATTAAAAAGTTATTTATTAGTTTACAGTTTAATTTCTTAATCACTATCTTTGCTTGTACCTGCTACAAGTCCACCAAATACAGCAGCTGGTATTTCTTTTGTTTCCACTGGAGCTACAACAGCACCATCATCTTCATCATTACTATTTCCAGATTCATCATCATCAATATCAATTTCATCAGGGTTGACCACCTTGTCTGCACTCTCTTTGAGGCCTTGTGTTTCACCTCGCACAAACATAATGTTTCCTTTGTTTTGAACTGCCATTTCTGCTGCTTTGGCTTCAAGCATTCTCATGCCATCCTTCATTCCAGGTGCCAAGTCAGAAATAGTGCCTGCTGCCTGGGCTGCAGAACTTAACATCTGAGCAGACATCATATTCACTTGTGTGTTGTATGTAGCTTGGACACTCCTCTTTATTCTCAGCATTTCACGCATTGTATCTTCATTTCCATGACGAACTTCAAATTCCTTCCATGTGTTCCAAAAGTCTGCAGTTATTCTTGGATCACACATTTGACTGCAGTGTGCATAAATTGCGCGAGCTCTGTCAATTTCTCCAAGACGTGTTTCCATTTCAGAAAATCTGATACACATTTCTCTTGCTTTCCCTTCTGGTAATGTTTCAATAGCTTTTTCATAAATTTGGCGAGTTTTTGGAACTCCATAGATTTCTGCAGCCTTTTTGATGTAAATGTTGAACATTTCAAACATTTGTTCTGGTAGAACACCTGTGGTCGCGCGTTCATAAACAGACATGGCATGTCGAGCTAATCCATGTTCTTCCTCTAACTTTGCATATAGCAAAAATATAGACTTTGCAAACTCTGCAGGACAATGTTCTAGACATTGTTCAAATAAATCTCTTGCCCTCTCAAGCTTAGTGCCACCATATCTTTTTAGAAACTTACTCAGATATGTATTCCATATGTCATACACATTAGGCCATTTAAACAGGGCAATACCTTTTTCATAGGCTCTGAATGCTTCCTCAAAATAGTTATGTTCCTCCAAGAACAGACCATAATTTATAATTATTTGTGGTGTTGCAATTTTTAAATCTATAATATGGTCATAAACAGCTTTACATGATTTATAACTGCCAAAACTTTCTTCTAGATCAGCATACATAGACCAAACTTTCAATGATTTGTATAATCGCATTTGCACTGTTTCTGTATCATCATGGTAAGCAACTTTTCGACTCGGCAAAACTGTTGCTTTTTGCATAAGTTTAAGTGCCTCTTCATAGTTTTCATGTCTGATTTCCATTTCTGTCCATTCACACCAAACAGATGCTAAATCATCAACTTTTGCATAATTTACCTGTGCTGCTTTTTCAAAAATCAATCTTGCATCCTCTATCTGATCATTTTCTTCATAAAATTTAGCAAAACCAACCCAAAGTGTATATAGTATCCCTACAGCAAGTTTGGGATCTACAGTTTGCACAGCTTCTGTGTAGGTGTCAATAATTTCATGTGGTTTTCCTTCATATAGCTTGACTCTTTTATGCCACTCTGCCACATTATGGGGATTTTGTCTCAGAAGAACTGAGTTAAGAAGCAACAGCCTTCTTTCCATTAGGTATTCAAATCTTGCCAGTCTCAGTTCTAGATCAATATCATCATCTTCAGATGGGCTTGATTTCTTAGCAACTTCTTCCATTTTTTTACTCAAACTTAATTCTTCAAATTGAGCATATGCATCAAAAACTTGAGTGAAGTCTCTCACAGTGGTAACAGTTTGAATAGCTTCCTCATAGATGTCTCTCGCTCTTTCAAACAAACCACTCCTAACATAATAGTCTGCAAGAGAATTCCATAAGTGGCCCAGCTGGTCTGTGTAGCGTCTCAGTCCTCCTCTAATTATGGCATCAACATTCAGTGAATGTATCTTATCAGGATTTTTTGAAATTAATTCACACAACTCGTTCCACACCTGATGGTTTGATTTGCCATGCTTAGACTGGAAATTTTCATTATTGACAATTTGAGCTAACTTTACAGCAGCCTCATCCAATTTATTGATGGAAATAAGATAGTCAATATATTCTTCAGTGTCTTCAGGACTTAACTTTAGATAGCGCCTGAACACCCTGACAGCTGTTTCAGGAATGTTGTGCTTTTTCAGGAAGCTTAAGTAGAGAGGCCATATTCTATGGTGCTGAGTTATAGGCAAAGCTCGAAGAGCACTGTCAAAGGCTTTTCGAGTAACTGTTATCTTGCACTGATCCGTCAAAAAGGTACAATAGTCCATCCAAATCCTTGGCATTTTGTGCATAAACACCAAGGATCTTTCAAAGCAGTTGTTCACATGATCATAGCAGAGATCAGTGATGCAGCGACCTCGAATTTGAGATCTTCTCAGTTTCAAATAATTATACCATAGTTTAAAAGATCCAGGCAACTCTTTCAATGCTCTTTCGTAAATCATGTTTATTTCATGCTTAGGTGCACCTTTCTTGTGTTCTATGTATCTAAGCCAATGCTTAACGGAAAAAGGGTTTCTTAAAATTTCCTCCTCATATGGCAAGTCTTCTTCACTCTGTAAAAAAAAAGTAAATTATAAAATTCGTTGAATGCTATCAAAATACGACAACCCTTTGAGGTTAAGTATAAAGAGAAAGTTCATATTATAAAACCTGTACTTACAAAAAATATCTCTATCTCTTTACCATCAAGTAAAGGCATTTTAAAAGGTTTTGCTAATTTTTATTGTTACAATAACAATTCTTGAAACAAACCGAGAACGACAAAAAAAATTTGTCTACTTTGACTTTGTACTGACCACAGACTACCACCAGCCAGACTACTGAACTGAGAGACCGAGAGAAGAGACTGAGACACTGCGTTAGCGGCTGTCAGTTTTTTAGAGTTCCTTACCCAAAGGTTAAAAAACGGGACCCTATTACTAATGGCCCTTCTACATGGTTGGCAACGGAGCTTCCACCACCGTGACCTTGATCGGTTCCCAACCTTTTGTTTAAACAATCTTGCAGCGCCCTTGGTTTACGGGCGTGCGTTGGCAACGCGTTCGCTCCACCGTGAAAGACGGTGGAAGGCTTGTTGGCAACCGCACGAGCGTGTTGCAAACCGCGTTATCAACCGCGCGAGCGCAGAGCAGTTCGGTTATGTTTATGTCTAAAGTGCTAAAGCTACATCAACTTTTTGGAGTTTTGAAAGGCAAGGAACCATTTTCTATGTTTTCTCCACGAATTCTAGTTCACGACGCACTCAAGTTGTAGCAAGCAGGGTTTGAGACTGTTTGCAACCGTCGTTCCGACCGAGCAACAAACCATCCACCAAGGTCACGTTGGTGGAAGTTCTGTTGCCAAACATATAGCGCAAGTTTCAGACGGTGTGTGCAACCGTGGATGCGACCGTCGTCGCGACCGAGCAACAAACCATCCATCAAGGTCACGGTGGTGGAAGCTCCTGTTGCCAACCGTGTAGAAGGGCCATAAGACTTCGCTGTCCATCCGTCTGTCTGTCTGTCTGTGCGTCCGTCTGTCACCAGGCTGTATCTCATGAACCGTGATATCTGTTGCCTGTACTATAAGTGGTCCTATACAACAGACATGTTTTTTTAGCTGTTTTTATAAATAGATAATGGTACGGAACCCTTAGTGCATTCATGCGCGATTCCGACTGGCGGTTTTTTTATTCATCTATAAGGGAAGGCATAGGCAAAGGAAACTAAGTCCATACAGCCATGTCTGTTGTTTTTACCAGTCTGCCCAAGGAGGATTACGTTTTTCGGGCGTAATTCGTCTCAGTTGTGGGAGTGACATGGGGTACAACGTGAAATTTTTAAATATTGTCAGTTGCAGTAGGGTTTTCTGTTTTTCTTTTTAAGTTGATTAGGTTAGTTTGTCGTTTGTCCCGTCACAGTCAGAGGTCGTATTCAATGTACTCTTTGGAGGTCGTCTCGTCAGTCTCTCCGTCTGTCCTAGCCTAGTATGTTCCTAGTCATGTCCTATCGTTCTCCCGTACCGTGCCTTCCGTACGGACGGGACAGACAGACGGACATGACGAAACTATAAGGGTTCTGGTTTAGTCATTTAGGCTACGGAACGATAAAAAATACCCAAGGAACTTATATTTGTACGAAGTCTACCTCCATACCTATTATTCCGTTTGTTCGACCACTTCTACATTATAATTTTTGAATTTAATGAACTCTGTCTAGTCTATGTCCAGTTTAAGGCGTTCAAATCCATTCCATCCATTATTCATTCATAAAAAAAAAAAGAAAACCAATAATGGCGCTTGGCGATTGTTGTGCGCCGGGCAACGTTTTATTGTGAATTTTGTTTGTAAGTGAGACCAATGTTTTTCCATTATAATGTCAAAACAAGGCAAAAGAAAAATTACTGTCGAAATACCGAAAACAAAAGACCTAGCCAACAGACCTAGTGTTTTTGAGCGTCTAGGAACTAAGAAGACTTCTAGTGCAAAAAAAACAACTGAACATTGTCGGCAGTGGGCTCAACACGGAAGTTGCGCTTACGGTAAAAGTTGTAAATTTGCTGCCACTCATACGTTGATTAGTCCTTCAAAGCAACGGGCCGCTAATAAAGACAGTGAACAAAAACGATTAGTGAAAGATGATGGGAAGAGTAGGTTACATTCCACAGTCGTGGTGAGATCGGGCCGTAGTCCCGATGGTGAAATCGACAACTGGGATCAAAATGACCTAGAATACGCTGACACGGACGTGCTGGAGAAAAGAAGGCAGCAACTTCAGCGTGAGCTCGAGTTACAGCTCAAGATGGACTCTGGTAAAGACATGCGGAAAGAAAAAAAGAAACCTGTCTCGAGTTCCTCGTCATCGAGGAGTTCCAGCTCCTCTAGTGTCTCTTCTTCTTCGTCTGATGGTAGTTCCTCATCTTCTTCCTCTGGCAGGTATGAATCTGCAGTAATGTTGACCTTAAAAAAACATAAAAAGTGGGTCACTACATGTTAAATGATAAAAATAAATGACTGTTCTATTTCATACTTTTATTACATAATCAATGGTAGCTTTAGGCTGTAACATTAGCTCTGGTAGGTAGGTATACCTACTAATACTGCCAGTTAATAAGTTTGCTCTGGAGCGTTAAGGCTGCCCATTACTACCTTGTATTTTCTTTGGCAAAAACGAAACCCTATTACTAAGACTCCACTGTTCGTCTGTCTGTCTGTCCGTTTGTCACCAGGTTGTATCTCATGAACTGTGATGGTTAGACTTGAAATTTTCACAGATGCTGTATTTCTGTTGCCGCTATAACAACAAATACTAAAAACAATAAAATAAATATTTAAGTGGGGCTCCCATACAACAGACATGATTTTGTTGCCATTTTTATAGATAGACAACAGTATGGAACTCTTAGTGCGCAAGTCCGACTCACACTCTGACGGTTTTTATGTTTTGTTTGTTATATTGTGTTCAAGAAAGAGTTATGGTATTGTATTGTAGCTTCAGGTGTTCCATGTTATCTCAAGAGACCCATTGTCCACTTGATGAGGGTAAAGATGAAATCCTGTGATTCCTCAACAAGGACTTAGGTCTTGCAAACCACTTGTGTTTTGGTAATTTAAGGTAGGCCAAGGTTGAGCTTGGTCAATGATGCTTGTCTTTATTTTATAGACTTTTGTCCATCTGGTTTGGTTCCCCAATAATAAGACAGACGGTCTGATTCCATGAAGTATACAAAAAAAGTTACTGTAACAAAATTTTTCATGATTGGTAAAAATTATTAATCTAACACATACCTATGTAATTGTAATGTTTTCTGAAAGATATTACCTATATTAAAGAGGTCCTGAATAGAGGTATCCCTACTTTCAACTAAATTCCAGTAGGAATAATTATTTAGTGATTACATCTAATATTACAGCTGGCTAATAATTAGGCCATTTGATTTCAGTAGGTGGATTTATTTTTCATGGTACCTACTAATTATTACGCATAATTTATTGAATCAGGCGTTACTTTGCGGAGGTCCATATTTATGAACTAAAAACAAGGCAGACGGAGGTGCTGCATGGAAACATACATTTGTCACACAGATATAACTATTTTTCACTTGTGGTTGCGGGTGAGCAAAGTAATTGTTTTTAGTTCATATTATGCATAGTTTGTAGGTATATTTTCAATTAGAAAATGAGTGTTTTATAATGCATTTTTTTTGGCATCATAAGTGATTCTATCAGGCATCGCTTTTTATGTTAGCCTGTATGTTGCTCCTTCAATCAAACTTCCATCACCAACAGCAATGTCATCACATCCAGCATATCCTGCTATTTCCACCGCAGCCTGCTGCAATGTTAACATCTACGTCCACTAACTAGCATAGTTTTACCAACTTTCTGGGTGCATATTGCAATCAATCATGGCTAGCCTTGTTGTATTTGACCCTACTTACATTAGGTTATCCAAATCCATAATGAAAGACCGGTGTATTTTTTTACAAGCAGTAAGTTTTGAAATAATTTACATGAGTCTTGAAGTTTGATCAGTCTTTTGTAAACTGCCAAATTTTTTCTAGATATTTTAGTGGTAGATTTAATGTGTGTACTTGATTTGGCATCTCTCACATCCATACCTGCAAATTTGAACAAAAGTACCGAATTTGTGTAGGACTGACAGCTGCCAGATCGGCCGCAAAATAAAATTACCTCTGTAATCCCAGAGAATTGACCTAATTAATACCTATACAACTATTATCCATGAAAAATAACAGCTTTCTAGTATTCTACTAATAATGGTCTCAGAACTAAGCCGTGGTCAGACAGACATACATACATACAGACATAACGAAACTATAAGGGTTCAGGTTTTGGCCACAGAACCCTAAAAACACCGGCCAAGTGCGAGTCGGACTCGCGCACGAGGGTTCCGTAGAAAGATTTTAACGCTTTTCCCCAGTGTTTTAAGAAGTCTAGTGTTAGCAGAGCCCTGCTCCTAAGCATAATGTACGCAGTGTGGGGTCATTGGGGTATTGGTCTGCGAAATCTATAGACAGACATAAGTTTTTTAGATGTTGAGACTGGAGTGGTTGTGCTATAAGAGCTACCTTCATACCAAATTTCAAGTTTCTAGGACAACTGGAAGTACCCTTTCGGTTTTCTCAGTACGGCAATTTGTATGGAAACGTCTTTATAATGACTGTATCTTTTGATTGGGTTGACTTAAAAGGTTGATTTTTTCACAGCTTAGGGACCGCACGCTTGAGTATTTGATATTAATTTCAGCATGCTACCTCCACGCCTTCCAGAGAAAAAGGGTCTTGACAGACAGACAGACGGACGGACAACAAAGTGATCCTATAAGGGTTCCGTTTTTTCCTTTTGAGGTACGGAACCCTAAAAAGGGTATAAAATGATATTCTTTTTGAGGTGTGGAACACTAATATTGAATTATTGAACGTATTATATATTTAACCCCTGGTATGCGGGAAGTAAAAAAAACTGCATTGAAGTCTCTTTTATTTTAATACCTACTAATTTTGTGATTCTAAAAAAAGTGGAAAAAGATAGCCTTAAATTTGGCACGGATTCGTGACTAAGCATACGAGGGGTTAATTTAATTTACGAATTCTCTGCCGCATTAGGTTAAGCTTGTAATGATAGATGTGTATTTGAATAAATGAAATAAAATAAATAAATTTCCTTTTCTAGGGATACTAGGAGAAAAGCTAAAAAGGGAAAATTAAAAAGGAATTCCAGTTCCTCATCAGAAGGTGATGTCCCCTCCAAAAAGAAATTTGTTAAAAGTGACGCTAAACGAGATAAAAGCGAAACAAAGAAATTAACTGTAAAAAAAAATGATAAACTTGTTAAAAAAACTGATGTCTCAAAAAAAAAGCCTACAACAAAAGCAGCTCTTGGCAAGAAATCTTTGTCACCTGGCAAGAAGTCAGGTGGTACACCACCAATATCATCAAAAAGTATTTCAAAAGCAGTGCCTAAACATGGTAAATCTCCAGCAAAGAGAGACAAAAAGAGTACTTCTCCACATTCAGTTAAAGACCGTGATAAGGAAAGAGACAGAAAGGATAAAGATAGAGACAAAGAAAGGGACAAAGAACGGGAAAAGGAAAGAGATCGCACCAGGGGTCGAAGTAGATCGCCAAGAAAAGGTAGATCAAGATCACCAAGGCCGCACACATCTCATCCTAAAGACCCTAGGAGAAAAGAAAGTTCTGAGAGGAGTAGACCAGTCTCACCCAAAAAGCAAGTTAGGCGTGAGGGTAGTACTGAAAGACATAAAAAACGATCAGGTAGTAGGGACCGTGATAGAGGACGTGATCACAAGGATAGATCTTTAGAAAGGCGTAAGGAGAAACATGACGATAAAGATAGACATGACAGGAAAGACCGAGGACGTGAAAGAAATAAAGAGGGCAGTAAACGTGATGACAGTAAGCGAAGGGGTCGCGATAGGGGACTAGGTAGTCGAGGACCAGATAAAGGTCTTGAAAAACCGAACAAACCAATGGAAAGGTTGCTACCGCGTCCCGAAGAGCGCTTAGCTGCTCTAGCAGCTATCTCTAACAGGGCCCTTGAAACAGAAAAAAAATCACCAAATTCAAAAGATCGTCAAGATACCCATTCTGAAAGAGGCGGGCGTAAGCAAGATAGACTTGAACGAGATCGTTCTATTAAAAGAGATAGAATTGGAAGCCTGGATAGAGAGCCTGCCGATTATGAAGTAGGCATGGAACGTAATTATGATCGCGGTCACGGGATAGATCAATACGATAGAATGGAAGATCGCTATGACGATGGACCTAGAGATGACGACAGGTCGCCTGGTTACGGCAGAGATAGACATTATGACGCTGGATACGATATGGCCGGCCCATCGAGGGGGTACCCGGAGGATGACGATCGGATGTATGCCGAACGGATGGGAGATCATCGTGGAGTTGACATGGGTAAGATAAAAAAAACAACTTTCTGTATTTTTTATTTTTACGGTCATCCCGGTCGAAATTATTTATCACAAATTTCAAACTGATGCTTAAATATACAGAAAAACCAGAAAAAAATATTCTCGAATTGGGGTTCGAACTCAAACCGCCTCAAGCAATTCTAATTAATTATTACTTGCAATTCGAGAATTAATTTCTGGTTTTTCTGTATATTTACGCATCAGTTTGAAATTTGCGATAATTGGGTAGGATACCCGAATTATTAAAATTTTAACTAACTTCCTGTAAAGTCCTTTTTTCTGTCTATAGGACTAAGTCGAAAGTGAATTTCAACTTTTCATAAAAGACATCAAGTTTCAAATTTCACTGTTAAAATTTGCCATAGGACACAGGAGGATTGGTATTAGGTTTCTTATAGGTATTTATTTGTAATCTCAAACCTGTATTTGAATTAGTATTGGTGAATTAAATGAATGCACCAGTTAGACCGTGTATCAAGCTGGGGTGTTATTTTCTGAGGTGTAGACGTTGCGCTAGCGGGTGTTTCATCGTTGAATTGTAAGGGAACATAGTTTCCCCGATAAGAAGAAGAAGAATTATCGATACTGCTAATTTGACACTTCGACGCTGAAACAGCCATGAATAACCCATAATATTGTCCCATGTATCATGATATTTAGCATAACACCCCAGAATTTTCGAATGTTTCAATCAATAATCTGAATAACTCCTATCCGCCTGCGTTGAACGGAATGTACTTCACAGTTTTAATTTAAAAAATGCGAGTTTTAATTTCACCTGATATCTCATGACGCTGTTGTTGATTATTTATTCCAGACTACCTTAATTACGTTTCCAGTTTATGGGACAGTCTGTTTTATAACTTCAATGTTTTGGTGTACATATTGTGATATTGATAAGCTGTGTGATAAAAATTTAAAAATAAAGTTAAATTTTGTGTAATTTTTTATAAAGTATAATTTCGTAACTGTATAGTAAATGTATTTGCATCCACGGAAACTATTAATTCTGTTTTTTATCACTTCCTATTATTTCTTCTAAAGGTTATGATGATCGTCGTCCGCATTGCGATCATTCATGGGAGGGTCGTTCTGGTTCTTTGGACAGAGAACGTAACTATATGCAGCCCCACAAAGACTGGGACAACGACGATTACCGCGCCGCCGGAGACTGGGGCCGGGATCGGCACTGGCCTTTGCATGACCCACAGGTACAGGAATACTATTTTAAACATTCACTAATTCAAGAAGTACTTACATTTTTAAATACTAAAATGAGGCTTTTTCTCTAGCTACAATCATGTTTGTTTACGTCAACATTTCGGTCGACGGTTGTATGACAACGACCGTAGTCGCGGTCAGACGGAGCCCTGTTTAAGTTTTTAATATTTGCTTTATAAATTCAAACATTTTTTATAGATTTTAATGATTTGAAATTCTGTCCATAGGTGAGCATATACTACCAAACCCTGTACCAATACCAACCAATTGATTACCGTAACAGAAACTATCAAAATCCCTGCTTTATCCTCTCACACATTTTCCTTGGCTGTCCTTATCCTCATTTTGGTATGTTTTTAAGCTGCTTCATTTGTTAATTGACTCTTATTTTTTGTAGTTTATTTCTTCGTTAAGTGTTTCGTATTGACATTACAGATGAACGAGTGGGGTGACAAAGATGCTGATGTGGACGGCTGGCATCACAGAGGTCACCCTGGACCTCATCGTGGCCGAATGCATGGTAATATTCGAAACTTTTGTTTTTAAATTACACCTTGTGGTGAAATGTATTTAAAATGTATAGTATATTATTCGCCTTTGTATGTTTGGGAAAGTTTAAAGTAAATGACATTATTTGTAGACGATTACAATCGTGGTATGAGAATGGACATGAGAGAAGGTAACAAACGTCGTCCGCCGCGGAATGAGCCAGAGGCTGCGGCGAAGGAGCCGGCGCCGGCAGCGCAGGCCGCGGCCGCCGCGCCCCTTCGCACCGACGCCGACGCCGACGCCGACGACAAACCCGTACCCGACGACCTTAGTGAGATCAGCGATGATCCCGACGACATTCTAGATAGAGAAGACGTAAGCTCCTTCATTATAATGCTCGTACACCGTAATATTTATGTTTATATCTAAACATTTGTTTTTATTCTTAAGATGTTGGATCAGTCTATGGATGAAGACAGCCAAGTTGCCCAAACGACAGAGGAAAGTACTAAGTTGGATGGGTCCGAGAAGGAATCCACGCAGGTAAATTACTATTATGAATGTTTTGTACTTGTTTAAACAGAAACTAACGACGCATCCCGTGAAATTAAACATCAACTTGAGTTAGTCTGACTTAAAATTATTTTTTTATTTAGGATACTAGTGGAGCAGGCGAAGATAAGGACTCCCATGGCGCTAAGAATGATGAAGATGTAACTGATCTAGATTTCGAAGAAATATCTGATGGAGAGCTTGAGGAGGAGCGGACCAGAGGTTTTTATTAATTATTATCATCAGTTCGAACTTACACAAGTTTAAAACATAAGTGCTAGACTACCTTGAATTTACAGAATATTTACAGAATTTGGTTGAATTGAGTAGGTACTTAGTTGTTGTTTTTTACAGCTGGCTTAGGAGACGCTCTTGGAGTGGATTGGGCCAGTCTTGTGGCCGATGTGCACCGGCGAGAACAGACCGGTCCTACTGGAGGTGCTAGAGATCGCTGGAAACCTGAAAGAGTTCTGGCGCGTCTTGGCCTTTCCATACATATGGCTGGCAAGAATACCGTGCAGGATATACTACATAAAAATGCTGAAAGTTTGCAAGCTGAGCAACCTGCCGATGTCGAGCCAAGCTCGGAACCTGCTGCCGAAATACAAAATGGGAAGCATGACGATAATGACAAGCCAGCTGCTGTTCCAGATGTGAACTCCTTGCATCCAGTTGCTGCTATTCAGGTGCGTCGATAACACATTTACCTTACGAATTCATCTCGTATTGTAATGTAAATTCAATAGGCCTTTACTTGACATAGATAAACCCTAGTTAAAAGATGTAAAAATGCAATCTAAAATAAAGTTTATTATCTTTACCAGGTGGCTGTCGAAAAGCGTAAACGGCAGCGCGCCGTATTATTTGGATCCGGTTGCGAAATCACAAGAGCCCTCAGTGCGCGCCGAGATTTGGCGCTCCGGCGATACTTGTGCCACCTGCCGGCGGCCGAGCGCACCGGCCAGGCCCGCGCGGCGCCGCAGCCGTCGCTGTTCCACGCTGCGCGCGCCTTGCTCATGCAAGCGCCGGCTAGTGGCTGACACAGGACCTAGCTACAAAGGTTCCCATCAAAACATCAAATAATAATGTGCAATACTTACAAAAACAACAAAATATGATTGGACTCTTTACTGTAAGGTATGTACTATTATCGACTAGAATCTGTGCAATGCAGTGATATTTGCAATGAACTATGGGTGCATAGTCATTATTTGATGTAGTTTGCAATGAATAAGATGATGAACAAGACATTCACAAAACAATGCTGTAAGTGTTCAGATATAGTGAACTGCTATTTTGCATAAATTAAAGAATTCCATACTGGAGAAAAGTGAAGTGACGTTTTAAATGTTCAAGACCTGATCATGAATTGCACAAATACATCAAAAAAGTAATTACTATTCGTTTTAAGCCTTATCATGTTAAAAAAAATCTTGTAATAAATTTTAAGTGTAAAAATTAGTTTTATTTAATCTGTTGAGTGTGGCTGTGGATTAAGGAGTTTTGTATATCTATTGACAATGTAAAAGTAGGTGATGATGTGTGGAATAGTGAAAATAGTCTTAAATAAATGCCCTAAGCAATTTGAACATCATTTACAATAGACTAAGTAAGGTACAATTAATTACCCATCCTATTTTTCTTGACTATTGTGAAAACTGTTATTTGATCAATTAATGCTTTTACAATAAACTGTAAAAATAGGGTGGGTGTATTGTGACAGTGAGTATTTATGACATTATGACACAAATATGGACCTCACCCAAACATCACCCAAAAGTATGAAAGTGATATTGTTCTGACTTGTTATGACAAATGTGAACATGGCTTCATAAGCAAAAGAATATTACTTCAAATGGCAAGTTCCACTACAAAGCGAATGGGTCGTTTTCTGTTTTCACAAGCTTTTATTAACATGTTAACAGGCCTTATACAAAATTTTTCAATTGCCAAGTCCAAGCAAATTATTTCTACATTACACTAAGAAACAACCAGGTACATACTCGGAACAGTATAATATCTTTCTGAAGTACTTTTTTTTTGAAGACTAGTTCAGAAGAAAGGCTGAAAATATCTCTATTGTTTCTTTCAAAATTAAACTAAAACTTTCAATTTTTTTGACTCACTTCCATTGGTCAGATTGACATGACATTTGGTATGGAAACGTAAGTTGAATTGGATGACAATATAAGTACAGTCAACAGTATGTAGTCTGCAAAAAAGCTTATACAATTTTTTTTTAAATGTAACTTATTAAAGTTTTAAAATAAATATACCTGAGGACTGGAATGTATTAAAATTGATAGTTTATTTTTTGCTTGGCTATGATAAGAAATGGACCTAAATTAATATTTGACTGTTCATTAGTGACAATAATTCAACATAAATTGTAAAATCGAAAGTTTAGGATGGTTTAAGTTCATTGATGTCTCTCAGAGGGACTGTCAGTGTAGTTTGTCCAGCAGAAGTTCAATTTTGATCATCTTGAACATATCTACATAAAAATGAAACATCTTCACCAACAGTAAGTTCTCTCTTCTTTTCCCCCCTGAAATAAAATGGAGTATTAGTATTTTACTCATTAAAAAAACTGATTATACAAAACACTTGCAAATGAATTGTACAAACTTTCTAAAGACAACAGCACCAGCAATGCCTTTTATGATGAGTTGGTTTCCATTAACATGTAAAATAGACCCTTCTCGCAAACCTAGCACTGGAGCAGCATGAGACATTTCCAAATACTCCTCAATTCTCTGATCTCTTGTCTCTCCTTTATGGATCTCACTTTCTACTTTGTCAATATAATGAGGGTTTATGTTAAATGGCACAATAGAAATGGCTTCAAAAGTTGGTGGGAAAATAATAGGCATATCATTTGTTGTATGAATACTTTTTGTTGCTACATTAGTGCCAGCACTACTTCCAATGTACAAGAGGTTACCTTCATCAACTCTGGTTTTAATGAGGTTAACCAAATTGCTCTCATACAGACGCTTCAAGAGCAAGAATGTGTTGCCTCCACCTACAAAAATTGCTTTTGCAGAGTGTATGGCTTGTTCTGGGTCAGGGTATGAATGCAGACCAATCACACTAAAACCCCAGGGATTGATCACTTGCTTTATTTTTGCTGTGTACCCATCCAAATCGTTTTGAGCATATGGTATGAACACTAGGTCCTTCACATTGTGTCTGAAACCAATTTTTTACAGTATTCAAAAATTTATTGGCTACCTAGCACTTAGCTGCAACTTTATTTTTACAAAACTGTTTGTAACTTACCCTTGAAGAAACGAGCTAATTTCTGCCTTTGCAAATTCAAGAATGGAGTAACCGTGGCAATTGGAGGAGGAGAGCAACAGAGCTTGGCGATTTGACTGCATTGTCGGGTATATCGTTGCAAAGCGACAGCGCGGTTGTCTGCTAATGAAGTTGTGCGATAAAGATAACGAAGGGATATTATTATGAAAAAATAAACACCGCATTAATGTGACGGTTGCGATAAGGTATCGCTCGCAGTCATCTGTTGATAAACTTTTTTGAAAAGAAATAGTTAAGTTTTTTACAATGCACAAAATTATGTCAAAGAAATAAGTCAAATTGAGGATATTTTTTTTGTAACAAAGTACTTAGAGATGCTACACTACGCTATGTAAAATAAAAGTAGTAATGTCCAAAGATAATATATCACTACGTTTTAAGAGAGGGAACTTCATACAATACTTTTTGAGGAGGTTTACAACCTTTCAGTGCCAACATTCGCGTAAAAACAACAATGCTACCAACATGAGATGATGAACAGTCAATTTTTTTTAATTCTACTCTGTGATTCTACTATTTAGGGATTGGCAAAGGTTAATAGGAATGTCCTGCATCATATCGATACTTTTTCTTTCATTGATATATCGATAATTTTAGGGATGTTGCAGTGGAGTTTATCGATGAAATGTATAAAAATAAAACAATGAAAGTCAAGAAAATGGTAAATAGAATTATTTATTGACTATTCATCTTAATATGAATAATATTATTACGTTTATGTCATATTCCAGTAATAATGTTACTTTTTTAGTTACCATTTATTTCACACCAAAACAGCTCAATACAGACAATGAAAAGACTAAAGGCACTTCAAGAAAAAAATTCAAGATTTTATTCAGCATTATGAGGCAGCTCTTTTACGCATCTTTTTTTTTAGTCTACCAGAGCCGTGTTTTATAAAGCTACAAATTACAATTACAAAGCACGGATTTATCGCCGACATGTCTCTCCTTTAAACCGCAAATATCACACATTCTATGGCCTTTACCCATGGTGAAAAGCACAAAAACACAAATTTAGAGTCACTGTCTTATAAATATGAAATCGTCAAATATCGCGATAGAAAAATCACACCACACGTGAATAATAAAGACCCAGTTTTCTTATAAACAAAACGGAGGAGCAATTGCTCTACACGTTTTATTCGCAGGAGTCATACTCAGTCATACTTGGAAAAACAAAAACACAGGAAAACTTTCAAAATTTCCACAAACAGACATGAATACGTCACGGCCATTGAGATAGGAAAGTGGAGGCGTTATATTCTTCTATATGAAGCGTGACTTATACAAATATCTGCCATATCGACACATACATGTCAAACGGCATTTTATCTCTTTTTAACTTACTGACAGCTGCATAAGAATAGGAGAGACAAACAGTATTTATTGGTTACTAAATTTGGAAGCACTCTCTAAGTGACGTCACCAGTTTACGACAGCGTGGCAGGTGCCACCATGTTCCGTGCCAAGTTTCGTGGTAGATGTGCTGTCAAACGGTAGCCGGCTCCGAATATATTTGCTGTTTTTGTGAGGATTACTCTAAGAAACGAGTTATCATGGTGTGCAGGGCTCTGTCTTTGATTGTCCTAATCATGCCCTAGTGCTGCGTCAGACAGTGTAGTGTTAAAAAAAACATTAATCAACCTGAATTGACCCTTCAAAGGTTAGTAACCAGTTACCTTGAATAATTCGAATGTTTTATTCTATTTTGGCATGTATCGTAACATAATGATCTTATAAAATGAGTACGAACGTCTGTTTAAGTACGATTTGTTTTATTTTCCAATGATTTTATTTATTTCAACAGAAATAATTTGCTTGATTTTGGCATATTAGCTTATGCGGTGCTAAGTATCGACATAGGTATCGATGAAATTCTAAACATTGTTTGAATTTTTTTTTCGTCAGATTTCCTGTGAATGAAACTGCCAAAAATAAAAGGATTGGAATTGAAAATATAAACCCATGACATAAGACATGGTCTGTCTGCTCGATGCACTTCGACATGTCATGCTTCAACAGAACTCTTAATGTGTCGAGATTGATGACGTGACGGAGCAATTCAGGTAATTATCAGATATAAACATATAAAATAAAACCGTGACTTACTGACTGATACACAACGCACAGGCTGAACCAGATTTGAGATTTGGAAAAAATGTCCCTTGAGCAGGCTAGACATAAACTTATAGATACTTAATATTCTTCTTTTTCAGTCTACTCGTGCCTGTCACCTGTGTTGCCTTGTACATCAAGTGTGAGGGTAAGGTAATGTCTGTAATCAAAATGATTATAGATTTGAGGTTTCGCTATCACAGAAAAAGAAGTTGTGAGTGTTGTGACAAAGTATCTTTCAGAAACTATTAGAAATGAATAAAATCTTTGGAGATGCCTAAGGCAAATGTTTTTTATTTTCACTTTTGTGGTTAGTAGGACCTTGTGCGAGGTCCGTACCGATCACTACCACCATCTTACTCGCTAATCCTGCCGCTAAGTAGCAGTGCTTGCACTGTTGTGTCCCGGTGTGGAGAGTAAGACAGCCGGTGTAATTACGGGCACAAGAGGTATTCCATCTTAGCTCTCTAGGTTGGCAACGCATCTGCAAACCCATATACACACATGTCATAACTCCTCTATAATGCGTTCAAAATGTAATAAATGTATAATGTTTACTTATCTATGATAAAAACAACAGTCAAATTCGTGACAGGTATGGATATGATAATGCCTTCTGCTTCTGAACGTGTTTTAGAGTACTTATAATATGTGTGTAGATAAAAGTAATGTATGCTACTCTAGATAATTAGGCCTTAAAACACTCGTAATGTAACAGTTGCATAAACTACTATAGCGTAGATTTTATCGATATCGATATCTGCATACGTTTAACAGTCCCAACCCTATGAAAAGCAGCCATGTTACG